>PVJO010022824.1:0-27328 GCA_004026905.1 Hystrix cristata | reverse complement strand
GCTTTATTTACTTCGATGCAAGCAGTGTTTTCTTCTTTTCTTTTCTTTTTTCCTTTTTCTTTTTTTTTTGAGATAGGGTCTCGCTATGTAGTTCAGGCTGGCCTTGAACTCACTACATAGCTGAGGTTGGCCTTGAACTCATGGCAATCCTCCTGCCTCAGCCTCCTGAGTGCTGGGATTACAGATGTGTGCCACCACGCCTGGCAGTATTTTCAAATATTATAAATTAGCGGTCCAGATTTAAAAATCAGAAGCTGGTTGTGGTGGTGCATACTTATAATGCTAGAATTCGGGAGGCTGAGGCAGGAGAAGCACAAATTTGAGGCTAGCCTGGACTTCATAGCTAGTTGAAGCCCAGCCTGTTTTAAAAAAGCAAATAAACATTTAAAATTCAGGTACTGTACACAGAAATCCAGGTTTTTGGCTTAGCTTGAAAAACTAAAATATTTGGCAACTTGACCTAAATTTCCATAAAATCACAATTCAGGGGAGCCGAGCAGCAGCAGTTGGAGAGTGGAGCAACCGTTGAGTTCACAAAGGATCTGTAGTACTGTCATTTCTGCATTAGACAGAGCATGTATTTGAGATGTGAGAGGATGATAGGAGGAAGTAAAGGCAAGCTTTATTTCAGATCTTTGCCTGTATTGCATTTTATGATTTATGAAGTACTTGTCTTGGCCATCACTTCATTTCACTCTTGTAACTGCCTGGGAAGGAAGCTGCTTGGAGAGAAACCACTAGGCAGGAAGAGGCAGTCTGGGCCAAATCTTATCCCAAACCATATGGTATAAGTCTTGTAGCACAGCACCGCCCAGCTCCTGGTTTTGAGGGGTAAGCCTTGTGAGCCTCACCCCCATTCTCCACAGGCCTTCTGGCTACCCTGGACTGGAGGGTTTAGGGGGCTGAGGAGAGCTTAGCTTTTGTACTTGGGGACATTGAGACCCAGGATTCTAAGCATCTTTTCCAGAGTCACAGTGAGACTCCAGGGTTCTTAGTTTTTTTTTTTTTCATTTTCTTTTGGTGTTAGGGATCGAACTTAGGGCCTTGTGCTTGCAAGGCAAGCACTCTAACCACAGAGCTAAATCCCCAGACCCAGGGTTCTTAGTTTACTGCTGCCTTTTATTGTTTTGTGGTATTGGGGATTGAACCCATGGCTTTGAAGCACATACTAGGCAACTGCTTTAACCCCGATCTACATCCCCAGCATTGTTTTGTTTTGTTTTTGTGGAACTGGAGATTGAACCCAGGGCCTTTACACTCAGCTACATCACCAACCCTTTTAAAAATTTTATTTTGAATCGTTTTTTGGCATTTTGGCTAAAATGAAGTATAGTATTTATAGTAAGTCCCTGACCTACAAACATTTGAATTGCGAACTTCCACAGGTGGATAAGACTCACTTTGTTGGCTTATGAATGAATCTGACTTGGGGCTAGGGATTTAGCTCAGTGATTAGAGTGCTTGCCTTGTAAGCACAAGGGCCTGAGTTCGATCCCTGGCACCACCAAAAAAAAAAAAAAAAAAAATACAAGGCCCTGAGTTCTATCCCCAACACCAAAAAAGAAAAAAAAAAAAAAGAAAAGAAGAAGTCTGACTTATGAACAATTCTCCCAAAATGGAATTTCTTCGTAAATTGAGGACTTACTGTTTTGAGAGAGGGTTTCCAGGTTTCACTAAATTGCCCAGGCTAGCCTTGAACTTGCAGTCCTATGGCTTTAGTCTCCTGTGTAGCTGAGATTACAGGTGCATCATTGTGCCCAACATTTTTTTTTTTTTTTTGAGACAGAGTTTTGCTATATAGTTCAGGCTGGGCTTGAACTCAGTATGTAGCCCAAAGGCTGGCCTCTAACTCACAGTGATCCTCCTGCCTCAGCCTCCTGTGTGCTGGGATTACCATCTCCCCTGGCCACTTTTTTTTTTCTTTTTTTTTTCTTTTTGGTGCTGGTGATTGAACTAAGAGCCTTGTGCTTGCTGGGCAAGTGCTATACCACTTGAACTAAATCCCTAATCCCTGGGTTCTTTTTTTTTAAGGGATGGGGTCTCAATGCGTTGCCCAGGCTGGCCCCAAACTTATGGCTCAAGCAGTCCTTTTGCCTCAGGCTCCAGAGTACCTGGGACTACAGGCACATGCCACTGTGACTGCTACAGTATACCCCTGCGAAGTCGTGGTTCAGAGTTTGAGGTCTCAGTCCTTTGCTGATTTTTCCTTAGAACCTAACTAATAATTGAGGAAACTCCTGCAATTTCGTGGAAACCACACATATTTTCCACAATTGCTTTTTGGCGGGAGGTTTGCAGGTAGCCAATCCAAGAGCGTTGTTCAGTTCTTGCTGCTGATTGGCTGCTGCCCTGTAACCCATCTCTGGCCTGCACCAGCGTTCCCATGCATTATAACAGATGTAGTTATCGCCAGTGTTCTCGATTTTGTTCTTCTTAAAGCTCTAGGATCCCTAAGGTGCTGCCAAAATGCTCTGCACTTTTTTTTTTTTCAGACAGGGTCTTGCCATGTAGTTCAGGCTGGCCTCAAACACACTATGTAGCTAAGGCTGGCCTTGAACTCACAGTGATTCTCCTGCCTCAGCCTCCTGAGTGATGGGATCACAGTCGCGCACTTTTGCATCTTCTAAAGGTTTATTAATACAGTATTTTATTAAATTACATAACCTTAGGAGACATATTTAGGGTTTAAACTATAAAAATAGGCATTTATAGCCATTTTTCTAACCATATCTGAAATTTTCAGTTTTTCACAATTCATAAGTACCTAAGAACGTAACCCCCATGAATTTCGAGGGTCCCCTGCACTGCTGTTTTCACATCACTCATGAGACCCTTGCCAGCCTCTTAGCCAGGGCTCGTAGGACCTGTGATGACAGCCTGGTCCTGACCTGACAGCTTGGTTCTGACAGAACAGCCACAGGAAAGACCCATGCAAGGGAAAAACCCAGCCTGAGATGAGAGTTGCAAAGCAAACAAAAGCAAATTTTGATTTTTTTTTTTTTTTTTTTTTTGTACCAGGAATGGAACTCAGGACTTTGTGCTTGCTAGATAGGTGCTGCACCACTGAGCTACATCCCTGGCCCTACTATTGACATTGACACTTTTTTTTTCTTTACATCTTCACTTTTGGTACCTGCTATCATGAACAAAGGGGTCCAGGCCAGGAACTCTTGAGGTGAGATTTGCAGCTGGAGGGGACTTTATAATCTGTGTTCCCAAATTTTGCACAGACTCCTTACCCTATTATCTCGTGACTCCAATATCCATCTACCACTAATTCTTTTGTGGTCAGAGTCCAGCCTTGTGCAGGTGGTAGGAGCACTCAGCCACGGGCAGACCCTATTCTGCTGTGATTGGGACAATACATCTGGAGTAGTGGTTAAGTGTTTATGTTCTCTGCTGGCCTGTGTGCACTTGCTTGGCCACCTATGTCAGCCCTGTGTCTGCCCTACCTTAAAGAGGAAGAAGCCAGGCATCCTAGTGCACTTCTCTAATTTCAGCCCTCTGGGAGGCTGAGGCAGGAAGGTCAGAAGTTTGAACCCAGACTGGTGAATTTAGTGACTTGATGAGACTCTGTTTCAAAATTAAAAATAAGCACTGGTGGGGTTGGGGATTTAGCTCAGTGGTTAGAGTGCTTGCCTAGTAAGCACAAGGCCCTGAGTTCAATCCCCAGCACCCCCCCAAAAAAATTAAATTAAAAATAAACACTGGAGATGTAGCTGTGTGCAAAGGCCCTGGGTTCAATCCCCAGTACCACCACCCATCACCAAAAAAAAAAAAAAAAAAAAAAAAAGGAAGAAACCAGATGTTATTTTGAAGAAACTTTAAATTTGGAGAAAAGACACTGTTCAGGGGGACTATGGAACTAACTCCATCCAACTAATCTTCAAATCTGACCATCAAGACCTCTGTAACACTAAAATTTTCTGGGGAGGATTAGCTCATTGCTGCCTTATCACAAGGGGGATGCTAGGTGGAAAGAGGTGCCTCAACAGGTACTTTTGTACCAGCCTTTAGTTCTCAGCACACAACCCCAGCCCCTGCCCAGTGCTGGGCATTGCCTGGGGACAACCTTGCTTGCAACGCCAGTTCTCGGCTCAGACCCGAAACCAGATCTGGCCCCTGCCCCCAGCTTGGCAATTAAAGGCGCCATAATTGCTACTTAAAGATTTCAGTGCTTTGAAGTTTGGAAGGCTTGCTCAGGGCTCAGAAACCAGGCTCAACTCCTTTGCTTGCTCTTACCACCCAACTTTCCATTATTTAATCCTTTAGGGTGAGGGAACTTTTAAACTTCAGCTCTACTCCATTCTCAGCTGCTCATTTACTGGCGTGAATATTTCCACCAAAAGTAGGACTCCCTTTTTTGCTACCACATGTCTTTCAAACTCAGCCTTGGAAGTCCAGTAATTTAAACCAGGAAGAGTGTTTTCCTATAGTTCATTGGTGCATTGGGAGAAAGGTTTATCTGAACTGCACAAAATAACCCCATCTAGCCATGCATCTAGCCATGCATGCATGGTACATGCCTGTAAACCCAGCACTCAAGAGCTGAGGCAGGAGGATTGCTGCAAGTTTGGGGCCAGCCTGGGCTACATAGTAAGCTGAAGGCCAGCCTGAACTACCTGAACAGCCTGTTAAAAAAAAAAAAAAGTCCCATCTGAATAGGCAGCCAGAGTGAGAAATAAAGGCCATGACCACATTGCCCATTCCTAGTTTGATCGGGCCACTGAAGAGTAGGTGAGAGGCAGGAGGACTGCAAGTTTAAGCCCAACCTGGGCAATTTAGAGACTTGGTAAGACTCTGTCCAAAAAATAAGAAATGGGTTGGAGATTCAGCTTGGTATAAATGTCCTAAATTCAGTCCATGGTAACTGTGCATACAGACACACAGACACACACACACACACACACACACACATGCACGCACACGTAGGTGTTAATTTGGGCTCCAAAGACCCCCCCATTCTTGGAATATTTGTTATGACTTTTCAGGAAAATGTTTGTGATCCAAGCAAGCTAAACCCTTGCTAGGCCACTCCCATCCTCCCTTAGGGTCTGTGGGGGATTGGTTACAGGATTCTAGTGGCTATCAAAATCTGAGAAATTCAAATCCCTTGTATAAAATGATGTGGTATTTGTGTATAATTTATATACACCCTACCATATACTTTAAATGATCTTTACTTAAAATACCTAATATAATTCAAGTGCTATGTAAATAGTTGTTATACGGTATTGTTTGGGGAATAAAGACAAAAGAAGTTTGTACATGTTCAGTACAGATGCAGTTTTAAAAACATATTTGATTGTGGTTGGTTGAATCAGTGGAAGCAGGACCTACAAATACAGAAAGTTAACTTTTTTTTTCTTTTTTGCCATTACTGGGGCTTGAACTCAGGGCCTTCACACTGAGCTTTTTTCTTTTTAGAGACAGGGTCTCACTAAGTCATTAACTTGCCCAGGCTGGGCTTGAACCTGTGATCCTCAGCCTCCTATTGTATTTTCAAAGTAAGCCATCTGTACTGTGTCTTATTGCCACCAAGTTGTTTTATTTTTTTCATTTTTTATTTTTATTTTTTGGTGCCGGGGATCAAACTCAGGGCCTTGTGCTTGCTAGGCAAGCACTCTAACCACTGAGCTAAATCCCCATCCCCATTGCCACCAAGTTGTATCTTTTTTTTTTGGTGCTGGGGATCGAACTCAGGGCTTTGTGCTTCCTAGGCAAGCACTGTAACCACTGAGCTAAATTCCCAGCCCCCAAGTTGTATCTTATTACATGAGATTTTTTTTTTTTAACCATAGTTTGCTTCCTGGGCTCTACTCCTGGCCTATTGAATCAGCATTTCCAGGGGTGTAATTGTAGGCTTGCTAAAGTTTGAGAGAACTGCTGCTCTGAGCAAAATGTCCTTTTCTAGCTGCTTTTAGTTTTGCAAGAGTAGTGATTTGTGCCAGGACCTGTCCCAAATGTGTCAGGCCAGGGGGAGACCTATCCATGAACAAAGACCCCCATTTCTTTTTTTCTTTTCAAGGGCCCCTATGCCTTGGCTGATCTCTTTTCCCAGATACTCCAAATCTTTTATTTGTCGTTTATTTGCAGTTTTTTGTTTGTTTGTTTGGTTTTGTTTTGAAACAAGGTCTAGCTATGTCGTTCAGGCTGGCTTTGAATTCACTGTGTAGCCATGCTGGCCTTGAACTTGCAGTGATCCTCCTGCCTCAGGTGTGTGCCACCATGCCCAGGTAATACCCCAAATGATGCTGACTAGGGGTTGGGTATTTAGCTCAGCAGTAGAGTGCTTGCCTTGAAGGTGCAAGGCCCTGAGTTCCATCCCCAGTACACTACCACCCCTCACCCCCCGCAAAAAAAAAAAAAATCATGCTTACTCTACTGGGGCATCTCTTCCACCATCTCACTTGTCATTTGCATGCAGGAAGGGAGCAATTCATGCAGAGGTCCCCCACATACTGAGAACCGCCCTCTAGTATGGTCCCTGCCCTCTTACCCAAATTGACTGAACCCTAAATTGTCCTCCACTACACACTGATTGACTCTACCCACAGGTTCTTGCACACCAAGGGATGATGCTGGGGAAGAAGGGGCCCCTCACCTCAGGACATGCACAGGGCTCCTCCTCCTATGGACACAGCAGTAGGACACAGCTAGCTTAGCTAAAGCACCCACCACACATGCTGTAGGGTATGGCTGCTCTCCTACATGAATTTTCTGGTGGTTAAGCAAGTTGGGAGCCAGAGAAAGTGCCTTGTCAAGGAAACTTGGTTGCGTGAGTTTGGGGACGACTGGAAGGTGCTCCATGGGCAGCTTTTCCTATGATCAGTACATTTTTTATGGTGTTCTCTGGGGGATCTCGATGTCGCATCTCTAGAGACTGGCCATGTCAGCCAATCTTAGCAAAGGTTTTAGGACAAACAGACACTGTGACAGGAGAGAGAACAGAGCTGGAAGCTGTTCCTGGAGGACAGAAAGAGAAAAAGGGACTGCTACTTCATCTGTGGGAAGGTCTCTGTTATTCCCTTTTTGTAAGCCTCTATTGTGATCATTTTCTCCAGCCTTTTACCACTTGACATTCTCCTGATTATTGTTCACATCTTTTCTCAGGAGAATGGACGATGCCATCTTTCCCTCCATCACATTTCTTCTCTTCATATATCTGGTTAGGCAACATGAGAACACAAAACCCCTGGCTGCTGCATCATTCACACGAAAGACTTTGGCTCAATAACTATCAAGAATGTTACCAAACTTGTTTGGGCGCTAAGGGTAGAAAAAAAAGAAAAAGATCGGATGCTATTAATTTGTGTTTCCAGCGTCACTTTCTCCTGCCTTCAAAGCTGCACCCAAGCCGGTGACCTCAGGTCCTCTTCCTCCACGAGCCTCCATTCAAGCCAGATGGTCCGCTCTCTGTCCAGCCCTCCCCTCCTTAAACTCTTCTGTGTCACCCTCACCTGCAAGCAATCTTGCTTTCCTGTGTGAAAATCCAGGAACCTGGGACTAAGGCTAAGAGGGATTGAATTAGGTTTAGTCTTTGGAGAAGGTGGGGGCGAGAAGACTAATAGAAAACAAAGCGGCTTCCTCTCTGCGGGAGGATCTCTGCACGGGTCCCTGTGGGAAGAAGGAAAGTGCGGAGGAAAGAGTAAAGGGGAGACAGGGGACGGAATGGTGTTTATCTTCAGATCTTTTGGCTTTTATTCTTCAGGAAGATAAGACATAATGGAGGGCAAATGAGGAGTGGGAAAAGTTTTAAAAGCACAGGCCGATCTGAGAAGACGCCTGGCATCTCCCTCCCACTCAATCCCGCGGGCACTTCGAGCTCACCAAGGTGGAGCCGGCCTGAGCGCCTTCAGCCAATCAGCGAGGTGCCTCGCGTTCCCCGGCGACCCTCAACGCTGGGCGGTGGGAGGAGTCGGAGGAGGCGGGGTGGTGAGAGCACCGGCCCATTGGCCAATCGTTGAGCTCACTGGGTAAGAGGGGCGGTGCCTCTGGAAACCAGAGGCGGGACTGTCTCCTTGGCAACGATCCTAGCTCTACGGGGGGAGGTGTAGTCAGGAAGAGCAGAGAGGGGCGGGGGCCAGGGGAGTGGGTATGAGCGCGCTCCTGTTGGGAACTGGAGGTCGACGAGGAGGTTCTTGCCTCGAGAGCCTCGATGAGGCCAAAAGGGAGTCCGTCTATGTTCCTGAGGCGCGACTGGGGGTGACCCAGAAGGAAGGGGAGCTAGACACCGCCCCCGCTGGCGCCGGGAAGCGTCGCTCCTTCTCGCTGACCTTGGTCTCGCTTGTCGCCTCGCCCTTTCCACGCGCACTGACGGACAAAAGGCCCGGGAGATCGACAGACAGGCCCCTGGACAGACGGAGACCCAGGATGTGGGCACGCAAATTGCTCTAGCCCCTCCCGCCGGCTCCAGGGCACCGGGTCTCCCCTCTCCCCAACGCCCGGGCCATCTAGCCCAGGGTTAATGCCAACGAGTTTCCACCTCCATCTGCTCCTAGAGAGGCCTCGGCGCTAGCCAGCGGGGGGAACTGGCCGGGGACGGACACTTCCTGTGCTGGGGGGAGGGGGTCGGGGAGCCGCAGCCTAACCGGGGGCTGGGGGCAAGACGGCGGGGTCTCGGGCAGGGAGCGGTGGCCGGGGGCTGCAGGACGAGTAGTGAAGCCCCTCATCTGTGGGGTCCCAACGCGTGGGATCCGTGAGAGCCATAGGACAAGTCGAGACCTTGGGAGGGGGCGGGGCCGCGGGTAGGGGAGGGGCCCGGCGGGCCGGAGAGGCCCAGGGTCAAGACGTCCGGCCTGTGGGCCCGGGGCTGGGCAGCCGGATTCCCTGGGCGGCGCTGAGCGGGCGAGTGGCGAGGGCCCGGGGCTCAGGGGACTCAGGTCGGGTCGAAGGATCGTCCGCCATCGCCACCGCCGCTGCGCTGGGAGCTGGAGGGGATGGAGCGGGAAGCGTCGCCGTGGGGCCTGGAGCCCCGGGATGTGCAAAGTTCTGGTGAAATGGGGAGTCTCGAAGAGTCCCTCAAAGGTGAGGGAGGGATTGCTTCTCCGAGGAGTGTACCTGGGAGCGGGAGAAGGGGCTGTGCTCTGTAGGAGGGAAAGGGGGCTTGGACGCCTGGGACTTGGTGGGTGGGGTAGGGACGGGGTGGCCTGGGTCGGCCGAGAGGGGTTGAGAATTTCAGCACCTGTTTAAGGGCCAGCGACCCTGCTGGGGAGTGGGGAGATATTTGTGGCAACTAATGGACCAAATGACCTTCCAGGCCCCCACACAATCTGGATTTTCTGTATTTCTCTGATTCTGCAGGCAACACGAGTGAGAATGAGGAAGAGGAAATTTCTCAGCAAGAAGGCAATGGAGACTATGAAGTCGAAGAGATACCTTTTGGGCTTGACCCCCAAAGCCCAGGGTTTGAGCCACAAAGCCCAGAGTTTGAATCCCAAAGCCCCAGGTTTGAGCCTGAAAGCCCAGGGTTTGAGTCCCGAAGCCCTGGATTTGTGCCCCCAAGCCCTGAATTTGCACCCAGAAGTCCTGAGTCAGATCCTCATAGTCCTGACTTTGAACCCCAGAGTCCTAGGTATGAACCCCAAAGCCCTGGCTGTGACCCCAAGAGCCCTGGGTATGAACCCAAGAGCCCTGGGTATGAACCCAAGAGTCCTGGGTATGTATCCCGGAGCCCTGAATTTGAGTCTCACAGCTCCAGGTATGAATCCCAGAACCTGGAGTATGAACCCCAAAACCCTGGAATTGAACCTCAGAATCCTGAGTTCAAAACTCAAAGTCCCGAATTTGAAGTTCAGAGTTCCAAATTGCAAGAAGGTACAGAGATGCTTCTGAACACTGAGGAAAAGAATCCTTTGAGTATCCCCCTAGGAGTTCACCCCCTGGACTCCTTCACTCAGGGGTTTGGGGAGCAGCCCACAGGGGCCCTGCCCCTAGGGCCGCCTTTTGAGATGCCCACAGGAGCCCTGCTGTCACCACCCCAGTTTGAGATGCTCCAGAATCCCCTGGGTTTGACAGGGACCCTTAGGGGTCCAGGCCGGCGCGGTGGCCGAGCCAGGGGTGGGCAGGGCCCCCGGCCTAATATCTGTGGCATCTGCGGGAAGAGCTTTGGGCGGGGCTCCACCCTGATCCAGCACCAGCGCATCCATACCGGTGAGAAGCCCTATAAATGTGAGGTCTGTAGCAAGGCCTTCTCCCAGAGCTCTGACCTCATCAAACACCAGCGTACCCACACCGGTGAGCGGCCCTACAAGTGTCCCCGTTGTGGCAAGGCCTTTGCTGACAGCTCTTACCTGCTTCGCCACCAGCGCACCCACTCTGGCCAGAAGCCCTACAAGTGCCCGCACTGTGGCAAGGCCTTCGGCGACAGCTCCTACCTCCTTCGGCACCAGCGCACCCACAGCCACGAGCGGCCCTACAGCTGCCCTGAGTGCGGCAAGTGCTATAGCCAGAACTCGTCCCTGCGCAGCCACCAGAGGGTGCACACCGGGCAAAGGCCCTTCAGCTGTGGCATCTGCGGCAAGAGTTTCTCTCAGCGGTCGGCACTTATCCCCCACGCCCGCAGCCACGCCCGGGAGAAGCCCTTCAAGTGCCCGGAGTGCGGCAAGCGCTTCGGCCAGAGCTCCGTGCTGGCCATCCACGCTCGCACGCACCTGCCAGGCCGCACCTATAGCTGCCCCGACTGTGGCAAGACCTTCAATCGCTCCTCCACGCTGATTCAGCACCAGCGCTCGCACACGGGCGAGCGGCCCTACAGGTGCGCCGTGTGCGGCAAGGGCTTCTGCCGCTCCTCCACCCTGCTGCAGCACCACCGTGTCCACAGCGGGGAGCGGCCCTACAAGTGCGATGACTGTGGGAAGGCCTTCTCTCAGAGCTCCGACCTCATCCGCCACCAGCGGACCCACGCTGCTGGCCGCCGCTGACTGGGCCCAGCAGGGGCGGGGAGGTGGTGGGCAGAGGAGAAGGGGACCGGGAGCTAGAGAAACCTTTAGCGAGGATAGTGAAGGGCTGAAGAATGGAGAAGTTGAGCATTCTAGAAGGGGGGCCAGGATGCAGGACGTTACTTGCCCTGGAGACTTATGGGAAATGGGCTATGAACAGGGGCTGGAGGGTGGCCAAACAGGCAGCAGGAGGTTGTGGGAGAGATCCAGAAAGAGATCAGCAGGGAGCTGGCCGGCAGCAGCATGCTCCTTGGTGGGTGCCTGGCTTGGCAAAGTGCTAGATGGGGAGGGGGGAGGGAGAGGGAGGGCTGATTAGAGTGGGCTAGCTTAGACTGGTAGGTGCTGGGACCCTCGTTGAGTCAGGAAGGGGGGAGAGGGGTAGGTAGAGTGGGGAGTGGAGCCCTGGGGTAGGGCCTGCACCTCTGAGTGCAAACCCCAGCCTGCCTTGTCTTCCTCAGGCTTTGGAGCCCCCAAATTTGAGTTCAATAAAAACCTTTATGTGGTAAAACAGATTTGTCCTTAAAATGTGCATGTGGACTGTGCCTTCAGCAGTGGGCGATGCCCATCATAACTATGAACAGCCAGTAAAGTTATGCCCATCATAACTATGAACAGCCAGGGCCTTACTACGAAGTCCCCCTCCTCCCCTCACACTAGGATTGAACCTAGGGCCTTTGAACTCAGCTTCATCCTCAGCCCTTGATTTTTTATTTTGAGATAGGGTCTTGCTGAGTTGCCAAATTGCCCAGGCTGGGCTCAGGACTTGCAGTGATCCTGCTTCAGCCTCTCAGAGTGCTGGGATTATAGGCATGTGTCACCATGCCAAGCTGGGAAGTGCTTTTATGTAGTTTTTTTTTTTTTTTAATCTTGTCATTTGACGTTTAGGTGACACGATTTGCCCATATCTGTCCAGGTTCATGTCCCATGCTTTTTATGCTCCACAGACTCAGAGGAGTCCAGCATGGGAATTGTGAAGAAGCTCTCAAATTCGTGGAGCTCCTTCCTAATCATAGAGGGTCTGTCCAGAAAGCAGACCTTGATTCTCATCTTTCCTTTGTTACTTGTACCCCAAACTGGAACCACCGGCCACCTTCTTATGCATATACTTTCTCCATGTTCTGAGACCAGAGTGGGTAGCTGCAGTCCCAGCCCTACGTGGAGCAAGGGTGTGTGGGACTGAGGATGAAGCTCAGGGCCTTGTGCATGCTGGGGAAGTGCTGTACCACTGAGCTGCATCTCCAGCCTTAGGAGGTATGTATCTGGCCATGCATGAGGACCAGACTATGCTTCCAGCCCCTATGACCCTCCCACCATTCTAGGCCTGATTTGCCACATCTCTGCTTCCATTTTAGGATCCCTGTATTGATTGGTGGGGGACACCCTGTCCCTGCCCCACCATTATCCTGCTGTCCCCAATTCCTAACACTCGCTCTCTCAGGAATAGATGGAAGTTAGTGCCACCAATGGGTACAAAGTATGTGGAGTATAGCATGTGTTAGAGAATTGTTACTGGGCACAGTTTTGGTTTTTTTTGGGGGGGTGCTGGGGACTAAGCTAAGTTCTTAGTCCTTTTTTTCTGTTTTTTGAGATAAGGTAAGGTCTCACTATGTAGTTCTGGCCGGCCTTGAACTCACTATGTAGCCCAGGCTAGCCTCAAACTTGCAGCAATCCTCCTGCCTCAGTCTCCTGAATGCTGGGATTACAGGCGTACACCACCACACTGGCTAGGGCACATTTTGAGACAATGTCTACTAAGGGCCTAGTGGTGCCCTCTGAAGATTTACTCATTCTGTTTCACAGATAAGGAAAATGGATGGTGTGATGGCACACACTTGTAGTCCCAGCTACTGGGGAGGCTGAGACAGGAGGATTACAAGTTTGAGGGCCAGCCTAGGCAATTTAGTAAGACTTTGTCTCAACATTTAAAACTTTAAGAATTTAAGAAGAGTTGGGGTAGAGTAGTGCCCTTGCAAATGTGAGACCCTAGGTTCAATCCCCAGTGTGAGAACACACACATGTGCACGTGTGCACGCGCGCACACACACACACACACACACACAAACTCGTGTACTATTTTCCTACTGAAACAAAAGCTTCCTGAGATCAGGGACCTGCCGTTTTCATCGGTTCATCTTCAGAGCCCAAAACAGGTCCTGACACAAAGCAGTCAAAAATAACTGAGTATGGTGCTGGGGATTTAGCTCAGGGGTTAGAGTGCTTGCCTAGCAAGTGCAAGGCCCTGAATTTGATCCCCAGCGCCAAAATAATTAATAATAATAATAATAACAACTGAATAGAACCTGACTTATGTTTCATGACACCTAAAGATCATTTCATGTGCTATTATTAGTTATGTGACATCCCAGAGGGATGAAAATGGTCACGCTTCTTCCATCGTGTCTTGCTTGTGAGCCAGCCCCATGACTCCTTGGGGCTGAACCAAGACAATGACCCGTGAGCTTGGAGAGGCTGTAGGGTTTGAATACTGCTCTCGTTTCATGCACTGCAGGCTCGGAAAGTTTATGTACTTCCTCTGGGCAGGAAGGGGCTGTCAGGGGTTATTGTCCAGGAGACCACTTCCTGTGTTATATGGATGCAGTACTCTCTTCCCGGTGCTGGACCAGAAACTGGCTTTAGTCACTCAATATTCCCAGGGGCCTACTGACTTGACCACTTGAGGGCAGCAGTGACTGATATTCCCTATTCCTTTCAAGGAGGCCATGCCCCTCCATCCTTGCTTTAAATAAACGGTAAGGAGGGTCAGCACACCGTTTTCTTTTCTTTTTCTTTTTTTGAGACAGGGTCTCACTATGCGGTTCAGGCTGGCCTTGAACGATGCAGTCTAGGCTGGCCTTGAACTCAAGGCAATTCTCCTGTCTCAGCCTCCTGAGTACTGGATTTACAGGCACGCACCACCATACCCAGTTTCCGCTTCACTTTTGAATTAACCCACAATGCTGGGTGCAGGTCTGTATATAGGGGGTCACCATAAAAAATAAAAGGGAAAAAAAGGAAACAGTTGACTACTATTTGGGCCCCACTTAGTGAGAGGTTTGAAAGAGAAATGTTCATTTAATTTGCACAAGAACAAAAACATCACAAAACTGGACTAAATTTCATATTCATTGGATAAATAGGTGCAGGCATTGTGTTGGGTCTTGGGGCTCTAAGTGAACAGACTTATTCCCACCTCACACTCGGTCTCTGGCGGTCACTGAGTAGGGTGGGAAGGAGCCTGGGAGAGGCTATGGAGCCAGGGGCCTGTCCACACTTTTTCTGTATCTTCCCAAAGACTCTGTCATCAGTTCAGAGAACGTGTGTCCAGCACCTACTCTATGTGTGGCCTTGTGATATCATCAGGGATCCCAAGGTGAATAGGAAAGGGGTACATGCCCTACTCTTGTGGAATTCACTGTTTGAAGAAGAGAAATTAAATAAATCATTAAACATTATACAAATATAACCTGGGGGGACAAGGGCCAAGTGCAGGCTTCAAGTATGGAAAATGGGAGAACCCAACTGAGCTGGGGGTGGGCAGCCCAGGGGCAATGACATGAATGCTGAGATCTGGAGGCTGAGTTGAGTGGCCAGGAAAGGACGGGGGCCACTGTGGTGAATGCAGCAAGACAGGAAGGAGCTGGGCATCTGAGAGGCTGGAGTAGCTGGAGCCTGGAGAGGGCTGCGCCATCTCCAGGAAGGGTAGGGAGGCTGCAGTTTTGCAGGGCAGAAGACTTATTTAAAATTTTGGTCTCTGGCCAAAGCAAGGCTTTCACAGCCCCAGTGTGGTGACAGGGATTGGACTTGCTCTCTGGCAGCAGAATGCAGGACTGGACTCCAGGCAGGAGAGAATTCAGGGGCAGCCGAAGGGAGTCTAAGAGATCTGGACATCACAGGGCAGCAGAAGTACAGGCAGAGCATCACTAGGGTCCTGACATGGCAGTTTCTCCACAATTACATCAGAAATCCTCATTCAGGAGAAGAAAAGCAAGGCAGGCTGGTGGGAGCCAGCACGGCCTGATGATTCCAAGGCCTCACCTCTGTGGCCCTACTGCCATCTCTTAGCAGATTAGCAGATTCTTACCATGAGCCTACAGAGACAGCAGGAGGGAGCTCCATGCTCAAGACAGGGAAACTGAGGCAGAGAGGCAGCAGTGACTTGCCCAAGGACACACAGTGAAATGCAGGCTGGGGCTGACCGGCCCCAAGCATCTCAAGTCCAATCCTGGGACCTCTGTGCATCAGGCCTGGGTCTCAGTCCTTGATGTCTCCATCCTGAGCCTCCTCCCCATGGAGGGGCTCTAGACAGCTCAGGTCCATGGCCTCCTCCCGGGATCCTGCCAGAGGCCCAGCATCTTCTCTGGGGATTCCATTGGGGACACCTCCATCAGCCTCCATCTTCTCCTTCAGCTTCCGTTTGAAAAAGCCAACCTGCAGCAAGACAAACATGCAGCACTGTGGCCAGCCAGCCCAGCAACATGTGAAGATACTCTATGTCACATGGGTCCCAGTCACCAGGCATCTGGCCCAAGGGTTGCGGAGGGCACTGGCATGCCTGGATCTTCAAAAGAAAGAAACTTTGGAAATATTTTTTTAAAGCTTTACATTTAGTAGTTCATTCTTTTTTTTTTTTCCCCTCCAGTGCCAGGGATTGAACTCAGGGCTTTGCGCTTGCTAGGCAAGCACTCTACCACTGAGCTAAATCCCCAATCCCAGTAGTTCATTCTTTAGGATTATTAGAATGTTATGTACCGAGCCAGGTATGGTGGGACAGATCTATAATCCTAGCATTCTGGGAGGCTGAGGCAGGAAAGTTTTGAGTTTGAGCCCAGCCTGGACAACTTAGTGACTTAGGAAGACTGTGGCTCAAAATACATTTTTATTTAGTTTAGGGTTTTTTTTTTTTTTTTTTAGACAGGGTTTCCCTATGTAGTCTAGCCTGGCCTTGAAATTTAGTGAACCCTTGTCTCAAAAGAAAGAAATTTAAACAGTATGGGGGAGCTGGGGAGGTAGCTCAGTGTGAAGACTCTGGGTTCAATTCCCAGCACCATGAAAAAATCAAACAAAAAAGCACCACCACCACCACCAAAAAACACCTTGCAGGAGTATTAACAAAATGAGTGTTGGGGTTGGGGATTTAGCTCAAGTGGTAGAGTGCTTGTCTAGAAAGCACAAGGTCCTGAGTTTGATTTCCAGCATCAAAAAACAAAACAAAACAAAACACCAAAATGAGTGTTAATGGGAACGCTCTAGGGGTGCAACAGAGAGAAACTCTGATTTTTCTTTTGTCTTCTTCTTCTTTTATTTTTCATCTTTTGAGACAGGGTCTCTCTATGTAGTTCAGGTTGACCTTGAACTCATTATGTAGCCCAGGCTGGTCTCAAACTCAGGGTGATCCTCCTGTCTCACCCTCCCAAGTGCTGGGATTACAGGCATGTGCCACCACGCCCAGTTTGAAACTTTGATTTTCTGTGTTCTCATCTCTGTCATATTGAGGTATTTTTTGTTGTTGTTGTTTTGTTTTTTGAGACAAGGTCTCACTATGTAGTTCAGGCTGGCCTTGAACTCGGTATGAGCCCAGGCTGACTTTGAGCTCCTGGTGATCCTTCTACCTCAGCCTCCCAAGTGCTGGGATTACAGGCGTGTGCCACCACACCCTGCAATACTGAAGTTTTTTACATAGAGCATCTGCCCTCCAGTTTCCGTCTCTAACTTCTCCTCACCCTTCCCATCATAGCTCAAAGGCGGCTTCTCTTGGAAGGTTCCCAGGCCCTGCAGCCCAAGTTAGTCCCCTCTGCTACAGGGTCCAGAGCAAACAGGCCCCAGGTGTAGCTTGTTCTTGCCCCACCCACCCACCCAGACTGTGGGCTCCACACAGGCAGGAACCTTATTTGTGGCATGAGCCTCTGTATTCCGCCTGATAAGGTGTTGGCGCTGGAAGCCATGGATATATGATTCTTCTCTCCTCTGTCTCCCAGATACCTAGTTCTGGTTCTGCCAGTGCTGGAATGAGTGATGGTGGAAAAACTTTACTAACTATGTGGGCCTCAGCATCCTTATCTGTAAAAGGAGGAGCTGGTTGAGGCCTCTTCTGGCTCTCATGTTCCTGGCCTTGGTGTTCTTGCTGGCTCTTGCCAATGCCACACTCCCAGCTGGCTGTCTCAGCAATGCCCGCTCCTCCCAGAAGCTCCTACCTTGTACAGCATCAGGAAAATGGTCAGCAGCAGCAGCAGACCCCCAATGCCACTCAGCATGTAGAGGTACAGCAACTCCTTCTCATACACCACATCAACCTTCGTGAGGACCTGGGGAGAGGCAGGCAGGTGCAGACAAGAACCTTTCCATCCCTAGAAGCTCCTGTTCTCAGTCTCAGCTGGTTCGCCTGGGCCCTGTCACCACACCGGCCACTGGCTCTAGACCTCCTCCTTCCAATGCAACATCGGCAGCAGGGACCACAGTCACATGGCCGACACACACCACTGTCAGCCCTAAGACTTGCACGACTTCCTGTGAGTCCCAGGATGCAGTGCCAGAATTTCAGCTTGGCACTCAAAGTCTCCCAGAATCTGGCTTCTGCTCACCCTTTGAGATGCATCTGCCCGCCAGGCTGTATTTCCTGCCCTCCCCGCCTCCTGCTCTTCTAGCACTGGGCCTCTGCGCTTGCTGCTCTGCTCTGTGCACCCTCTCTGTTTGCTGACCGTTGGGCTGGTGGCACTTTGGTAAACTGCCATCAGCCTATTCTTTGGTGGATACTCAAGACTACTCGGCTCAGACAGGCAACGCTACAGTCTGGTCTCTTGTTCCCCAGCAGAGTGGGAGCTTCCCTGTAGCACATGGCTCTGGCCTGGTGATGTGGAATTGGGTGAGCCCCCCTCGTGCCTTGCAGGTCTCCTGCCTGTGGCTCTGCCCTGGGTTCTCAGGCCTCTGGTGCCTGCCCCTGGGCTTGAAGTGGCACATACCTGGGCCAGGGAGGCGTTGCTGCCATACAGGTGGAAATGCCTGCTGCTTTTGAAGGAGATGGACAACGAGCTGCAGAGACTGAGCATGGTGGAGGCCTATGGCAGGGCAGGAGGCATAGCAGGAGAGCTATGACCCAGGGCCACTCACCGTGGCCCTACCTTCACACAGTTGGCAGAGAGGATCGGTCCTAGCAGGGTGACTGTGACATTCTCCTGTGTCACCCTCCACCGCTGGAGGGGAAGTTCCCTAAAAAACATCTAAAGACTACCATATAGGTCCACAAAAACCACCCTGCAAATTTCAAATAAATCATTGTTCTCTTTCATCTGCAAATGTTTAAACTTGGAGGATTTTCCATTAAAATAGAAAAATGGAAAGAGACCACCTGGGGGGAGCCCACCCTCACTCAAGACCCACAGCCCCCCCCTTCCAGTCATCAGCTATGAGCAGGTGCTACCTCAATGTCTCCCACCAGCTCCACAGTCGCAGTCACTTGGATGAGGCTCTTCGGCCTGAACACAAGTGGACAGTGAATCTCGGCTCCGGGGAGACAAGGCTGTGGGGGCAGGACATGGGTCAGAGCCTGCCTTCCCTGCACTGCCCTCCCAGCCCCACTTCTCAGCTCACGTGTCCGTACCTCGGAGGCGTTGGGAGGCTCCCTCAGGTCCTCACGACTGCAGGTGACGTGAGGCTCCTAGGGATGAGGGCAGAGGTCTCCAGGTGGCCTGGGCCTCTTTGCGCCCTGAGTGAGACGGGCACCCTAGTTCCCTCCCTCGCTGGCCCTGCTGATTCGGACATCACCGAGTCTACAGGACTTGGATCTGTCCACTCTCACTTTCCAGACCTGGCTCCTGCTCGGCTCTGTACAACCTCACCCGCGGGCCAGGCAGCCTGCATCCCAGACGGTGCTTACCATATGAACGCTCCAGCTGTGTGTGAAGGGCTGCTCACTGTGACTCTGTGGAACCCTGACCAAGGCCTCTAGTGTGGGCATGTTGTGGTCATGGGCAGAAGGCTGAATCCGCACCTGGCACAGAGGGACAGGGGTGCAGAGCCCAAATGCCGGCCACACTGCCCACCACCCTGTCCCGGCCCACCCTGCAGACCTCCCTGAGGCAGCGTGTAACAACCAACCACAGCTGCCCCCGCCTGGGAGGCCTTCCGGTGCCAGTGAAAGTTCCAGGCTCTCCTCAGCTTTCTCCCCACGGCAACCCCCCCCCGCCCCCATCCTGCAGGGTCAGGCCATAGCATCATCTCTGGAAGACTCCCAAAGACAAGGCAGCTTCCCCTCCTGGGTCCCACGGCACGCTGCTCATCCCCAGTAGGGTGGCAAAGTGTGTCTGTAACTCCATGAGACCTTGAGCTTTCCGAGGACAGGCGTGATGTCTGATTTCATCGCCACTTCCCTACTGCTTGACACAGTACCTTGTCTATAACAGGCCTCAAAAAAGGTAGTTTATTTATTTATTTATTTGATACAGGATCTCACAGGCTGGTCTCAAACTCCCAGCAATCCTCCTGCCTCAATCTTCTGTGTGTGCTACCATACCTGGCTGGTGTGTGTGTGTGTGTGTGTGTGTGCGTGCGTGTGTGCGTGTGTGCTGGGATTGAACCCAGGGCCACACGCATGTTAAGCAGCCTAGGCCCTACTACTCAGCTACACACCTCCAGTCAAAAAGTAGTTTTTTTGGATGAGTGAGTGAATGATATTTAACAAGGATAGATACAAAAATTATGTGTAAATGCAGGTTGGAAAAGACTTGCTGTGGCAACTGCACTGAATTAAGAAACATTTGAGTACTTTGTATATAAAAAGAACTATCTGTGCTAGGGTGGGACACCCAGAAATGTGTAAGAAAGTGACACAAAAGTAGCACCATGATGTCTCAAGCAGGGATGTGTGTGTCCAGCTGGTGGAGTTCTATTGTTTGTTCATTCAACAAGCATGTGTGGGCACTTAAAATACCAGTTAAACTGAACAGGTCCAGTGGCAGAGGGAGCATTTGAATTTTACTCTTGAGATGGTCTCAATACTTTCATAGAGGAAGATCAGGGAGAACATCCAGGAAAACATGCAGGAGGTCAGGGCAGCACCCCATGAGCGTGATGTGACTAGAACGTGGGGGTTAGGAAGGAAGCTTGAACCTGATTGAAGATCGAACCATCGGGCCCAGAAGGCCTGAGGCCAAGGAGCCAGGGAAGAATCAAGTGGTCACGGAAGGCAGATGAGGAAGGGAGAGGCTTTAAGGGGATACGAAGGGAATGTTCAGAAAGGCAGATCCTGGCCCACATCTCAGTCCAGCTGTGCGAAGATGAGGAACTGAAAGGGTTAGGGTTAGGGTTAGGGTTACTCCCAGAAGCTATGGGGTCTGGCAAAAGATGAAGTAGAACCATGACTCCTTATGAGTTTGACTAAAAAGCCAGGTTCTCTCGGTGTCCTTCTTGCTTTCAAGTTTTGTAATCCCATAAAGTGTTGGGTGGTGGAAAGGCTGGCGGAAGCACCAAGATGGAGGCTGTGAAGCTAACCTGGGGAGGATTTAGAACCAGGTGGAGGAGTGGGCCCACTGAGGATGTGGAAGGTCTACCTGCGTCCTGAGGACAGGCCTGATGGAAGGTGTGGCCCAAAGGACCCTTCCCATTGGGGTTTGTACCTGGTAGATGTGCTTGATCTGGTGGGTCTTGGGACCTTTTGGAGTGAAGTTGATATAGAGTGTAGAGTTTTCCTGGCTGTGGAAGAGAGCAGAGCAGAGATGGAAGATGGTGGAGACAGCAACCTGGACTCCAGAAGCCTCCGAGTTGCCACTATTATGCCAGGGACCACACAGGCACCATCCAATTTGCTCATCTGGAAACTGTCCGAAGCCTGACAGTGGAGCACGGGACAGGAGCCTGGGGATGGAGTCTCATTTTGGACACCATGTCCTCTGGCTTTGTGTCACCTCATCAGTGTCCCCAATGCCCTCTGGCCCCTCTGTCCACTCTCCACTGTTCTCACCCCCTAGGTAAACACATCAGCATCTGCCTTCCTCCTCCCCTATCTTTCCAGCTGACCTTCCTGACTCTACTCCAGCCATGCTGCCCATGCCTCCTGCTACCCCTGGGGGCAGGTCCAGGCCATCTTCCTACCTCTCCCCTGCACACTCCTGCCTCCGAGGTGTTGCCCATTCTGCACTTGATCTTAGCCAAAAGGCCAAGAAGCGATGTGTCGCCCATTCTGTTCTCCACATTGGCCCCTCTGTGTCCTGCCTCCTGGCCCTTATCCAAATCTCTCTGCTCCTTATCCAAATCAGTCCCCATTCCACTTTCTTCACGAGCCCCTTCTTCTCTTCCTCCACCTACCCCGATCTTTCCTAGCTCTGATTTTGGATCAGTGTCATCCTGCTTGGCACTGATGTTCGATGCACCGGAACCCTGAGCTCAGACACTGTCCCTGTCCCCATCTCACTAAGCTACCTTGAAAAAGCCTCTACTTTTCTAGCTTCCTTTTCCGTAAACTAGAAAATTCAACTGGAGGTGCCTGTGAGGCCTTCCCACACAGGCACCTCCCACACAGGCACTTCCCACACAGGCACATAGTATGCTGGACCTCGTGGATTCTGTCAGTGTGAGTCTGGTTGCTGATGTGACTGTGCACTCTGAGGCAAGGGACACTGGAAATCTCTGTCTCCCCCTGCGGGTGTCTGGAAAGAGGGAGAACCTAGCAAAACTGAAAACAGTCAAGAGCCCAGCCATGACTTCGCAGTCATATAGAACTAAATTCAGAGTCTGGCTTCTGTCCTTGCTGGTTATATGACCTCAGTCTGTTCATCAGTCACACAGTGAGAGGCATGCCCACAGAGCACAGGCACAGGTCTGACGTGGGCCAGGGGTCAGGGTGCCTTTTCTTCCATCAGTAAATAATGACCTGACTCAAGAGCCCTTAAAGCGCCCTTGGGTTTTGGAGAGCTGAAAACTGAGGGGCTGTGGCTGGGATGAGCTCTAATTCCCCCCAGGAAGCTCTAGAAAAGGAAGAGGGCTTGGAGCAGGACCCCTGGGTGGCAAGAAGGGGGGTGCCAAGGTGGGAGCAGGCGATGTGGCTCAGGACTCACTCCTCGATGAGGATGTTGATGGGGTACAGGACTGGGATGCTGGTGGTGACCGTGTTGTCCTCCAGGAGACCGGAGTCCTCATTCTCACTGGAGTGGGGCAAGGCAGAGGGCAGGGTTAGGAGCAGGTGTGGCCAGGCTTTGTGGTAAGGGGACACCAGAGGGGCCTTCCTGGGGCCTGCTCACCAATGCACAGTGGTGTTTAGCTTGACAAAGTCCCCCCAGGAACTGTTCAGCAGTGTGTTAAACATCACCTGGATGCCAACCTAGCGGGTAGAGCGGCAAGGAAGAAGGAGGGGACATCAGGAGCAGCCCTGGGACCATAACTACAGTGACTTTCTACAGTATCCAGTGCTTGCTACCTTTCAAGCCTTGGGCTAGGTATTTCATCCCCACTGTACAGATGAGGTTATGCCATGTATATGAGATCACAAAATGAATAGCATAGTCCCAGGTTTGTCTGGTCCAAAGTCCAGGCTCTCAAACATGACACAAAACAGCTCCCCACACAGTCCCCTTAGGGCAGAGACTGGCCCTGGATGGCCAGTCGTGTGTGCCCTCCCCAGAGTCAAGTGGTCACTCCTCTTTCCTGGCTCACAGCCCTTGGTAGCTTGGGCCCTGGGCCCAGCCAAGAAGCACTCACCGAGCTGCCTGCTTTGAAGATTGGAGAGCTCACATTGCACAAGAGGGTTTTGGTCAGGACCCTGGGTTCCTCACTAAGCTCCTCGCAGCTCACAGGCATCTGGCTGTGTGGCTGTAAGCAAGAAGAGGAAGCCAGGTGTCTTAGTTACTTCTCTTTCATTGCTGGGACAAAATACCCCACATCCTAAATTAAGGGAGGAAAGGTTTATTTGGCTCACAGTCTGTAGAGGTTTCAGTCCACAATCAGCTGGATCCAAGGCAGGGTGGCATGGCAGACAGGCAGAAGGCAGCAAGGCAAGCAAGAGGGGCTAGACAAGCCTCCTTCTGTCCCTTATATCTTATCCAGGCTATCTGCCTTTAGGGTAGGTCGCACTTCCACCCTTAATCCTAGTACCCTTAATCCTAGTATTATATCCTTGATCCCAGCAGAACTACGCCAAACCAATCAGTGGACTAATTTAGTAATCAGGCACTCTAGATCCAGTCACCTCTGAAAACACCCCACCTATGACCACATGAGGCTTTGGGGGGACATCTATACAAAAACTGTAACATTCCGCCTCTGGTCCTCCAAAGACTCATGCACATCCCTTTATGCAAAAGGCATTTAGTCCATCTCCAAGAGTTGCCAAAGTCCTAGCAGTTTCAGCACTGCTGAAAAGTCCAAGTCCAAAGTCTCCTCTGAAAATTTAAGGCAAACTCTTAGCTGTGAGCCCCTGTACAAATGAAAAGAAAGTTAAACACTTCTAACATATAATGGTACAAGAGTGCTTGTTTCGAGCACATATACATATAATGGTACAAGATAAACATTCGCATTCCAAAAGGTACAAATGGGGGGATACAAAGGATTGAGACTAAAGCAAGTCCAAAATTCAGCATGGCAAACATTCAATCCTGTAATTCTATGTTTAGCATTAGAGGTGATCTGGGATGAAATCTAAATTCCAAAGGGCTTGGGTGTCTCTGCCCCTACGGCACTTCTGGTGGTGGTAGCTCCCATGGCTTCTCTCTTGAGATGGTTCTGCTCCTTCCTTGCAGTTTTCCTCAGACAATCCACATTCCTGGCTTCTCCAAACTTCTGGGGTCTCCACTGTACCTTTGGCTTCACACTCACAGCTTCACACACTGCCCTCTTAGGGGCACACTTCCTGGCCTTCCAGGCCTTCTGAAATCTGGGTGGAAGCCTTCCAGACCCCACAACTCTTGCATTCTGCATGCACCTAAAACCAGGGCCGCCTGGATGATGCCACAGTCTACCACCAGTTGAAGGAGTAGCCAGGCTTCCTTCACTCTTGTCTGTAAGGGCTGAGTACCTGGATCTCTGAGAACTCTGAATCATATCCTGATGAACAACTTCCCTAGGCTGCCGTCATTCTGGAACACAGTGCTCTGGGGCTTTTTCTCAAAGCAGTCTTTCACCTTTCCATCTCTAAGGCTGAAAAGGTTGGAGTCTTGCTGTTTCCTGTGATATCTTTGGGCCATCTTTTCTGTTGTCTTCTTCTGAAATACTTGGCTTTTCTTGCTAGTCTTTTCAATGACCAATTTCTCCTGTGTTCCATTTTTGCAGGCTGCAACTTTACGGGAGCTTCCTTTCTGGCAAAACTCACAACATATTGAATCATTCTGCTGGGCACTTTGCTCTTGGTTCTCAACATAAATCTGGCTAAAAGCCACCAACAATAGCCATGCCACCGCTTCAAGATTAGACTGCCTTGAAATTTCTTCTGCAAGATTGATTAGTCCATTGCCCTTGATTTTAGTTGCAGGCAAAGTCTCTGGACTGAGCAAAATGCAGACAAACTTTCTACCAAGCCATAACACACATGGTATGGAGTCCAACAGCCAATGCAGTCCTTCTTCCCAACAGAAACCTCCTGAGTCTGGTCTGTACTGGCAAAACTTTTCTATCAGCATTCTGGTCTTCTGAGCTCTGACCAGAATCTCCCATCAAGTACTGATAAAGGTTTTCCAGGACTTCTCTTTCAAATGACATTTCCAAACCTTTCCTAACTCTTCCTCTTCCCACAAGCCAGCTCCAAAGGCTCCTGAATCACATGGTCAAGTATTGTCACAGCAATGACTCCACTCCTGGTACCAAATTCTGTCTTAGTTACTTTTCTGTCATTCCTGAGACAAAATACCCGACATCCAAAAGTTAGAGGAGAAAAGGCTTATTTAGCTCACAGTTTGTAGAGGTTTCAGTCCAAAATCAGCAGAATTCAAGGAAGAGTGGCATGGCAGACAGGCAAAAGGCAGCAAGGTAAGCAAGAGGGGCCTAAGCAGCTTCTTCCTGCTGTGTATATTTTATCCAGGATGCCAGGATTAGGGTGGTGCCAAACCAATCAGTGGATTGATTTAGTAACTACACGCCCTTAATCCCAGCATCACACATACTAGATTCAGCCACCTCTGAAAAAGCCCCATCTATGAACCCATGAGGTTTTGGGGGGACATTTAGGTACAAACCATACCACCAGAGCTTGTTGATGGACATGCTCAGGGCTCCCTGGGAGCCCAGCAACCCTCAGGACTGACTCCTCCAGGGCTCTGTCCCTGTCATGCACATTCTCAGAGAGCCAGGGTCAAAGGATGAGGGACACAGCCAGGCACAGTGGTGTGCACACTGAGTGTGAGCTACTCAGGAGTCTGGGGCAGGAGACTCACTTGAGTCTAGGAGATCCAGGCTTCCCTGGGAAACAGAATGAGATGCTGACTCAAAAAAACCAAAACCAAGCAAACAGAAACATTCTGCTAAGCCAGGCACAAGAGACAAATATCGTATTGTTTCATTTATACAAACTACCTGTAATATGTGAATTCATAGAAACAGAAACTAATTAGAGGTTACCAGGGGCAGAATGGGGAGTTACTACTGCTTAACAGATTTGAAAAGATGTAAAAGTTCTGGAAATACATAGTGCTGAGAGTTCTACAACACTGTTAATGCACTCAGTACCAATGAATTCTATGTCTAGGAATAGTTAAAATGGTATAATTCATATTATGCATATTTTATTTATTTATTTATTTATTTATTTATTTATTTATTTATTTATTTATTGGTGCTGGGGATCGAACTCAGGGCCTTGTGCTTGCAAGGCAAGCACTCTAACCGCTGAGCTAAATCCCCAGCTATGTATATTTTACAATAAAGTTTTTTTTTCTTTTTTTGGTTTTTTGAGACAAGGTCTTGCTATGTAGTTCAGGCTGGCCTTGAATTCACTATGTAGCCCAGGCTGGCTTGAACTCACGGTGATCCTCCTGCCTCAGCCTTCTGAGTGCTGGGATTACAGGTGTGTGCCACCAAGCCCTGCTTCCACGCACCCCTTTTCCTACGACACTCTCGCTAACCCTGTGGTTGTCCATGGCCTCACTTTTTGTTTGTGGGATCTGAGGCTCAGAGAAGGTAAGGGGAGCCGTGGGGCTGGGAACTGCTCAAGCCATCCTGCCTGCCTGAGGCTCAGGGAGGAATAGAGGCTGTGTAGCAAGCAGGTGCTGTTCACGGCTCACCTTCATCATCTCCACTTTTCGGAATGAGAGTCCCTGGGGGAAGCTCAGCACCAGCTGGACCCAGTAAGCATCTTCTCCCAAGTTGCTCAGCATCCACTCCACGGTGAGGCTGGCAGAAGGAGTCAGATGCAGGACTCTGGACCTGGTTGGGTGGAGATCAGAGCAAAGTTATGCAGGCCAAGATGAAGGAGGTGGGATTAAAGTGGGGACTGCAGAGCTGAGGGATCTGGCAGGCCACAAAAATAAGCTTCTGGGCTGGGGGTAGAGCTTGGCAGCGCAGGGCTTGCCTAGCACATGTGGGGCCCTGGGTTCACTCTGCAGGGGTGCAAAAAAAGAAAAAGCTCCTCTGTTTAGGCCTTCCTTCTGTGGCCTCATCGAGCCCAGCAGTCGGGACTGCACAGGGGCCCTGCTGTTCTCAGAGAAGGAAACCAAGGCCCCGGAGGGAAGCTGCCTCCCAGCCAGACAGTGGGGTGGGGTCTCCTGACCCTGAGCCCACATCTTGTCTAGGGCACAGGAGCTGCCTCCAGAGCACACTGTGGAATTGAGGGATGGTGGGGTGGATGGTGAAGGCTTCCAGACCTGGCAGGGGAGAAGGACAGCTTTAGGTCAGCCTCGCACTTCTTGTCCTCCCCGCAGTTCTTCTCAAAAGGGATCTGCAAGGCCAAGAAGAAAGGACCGGGAGGCTTGGGCTCCAGACTAGCAGGGCCCAACCCCAGGCCAGCACCTGCCCTTGGCCTTCTTACCTCCTTGGTCTCCGAGTGTGGCAAGGGTTGCAGGATGGGCCACATGTCCCTGCCCTGCTGAGCATGGAGGAGTGAAGACAGGAGAGCTTAGCTGAGGTAGTGGCGCTCGAGAAGGGGCCTGGAGGGATCTGGGGCCTGGCTGCCATCAGCCATCACAGAGCTGGCCCCACTCTCTGGCTGCAGCCCAGGCCAAGTGCACAGCCTTCCTCTGGTGGCAGCCTCTTGGGAGGCTGAGGCTCTGCCTTCCCCTTCCCCTCCAAGGATTGGAGATCTGGGTGGGGACAAAGTAGCCCCACAACCGGGAGTGGTGACACATGCCTGTAATCCCAGCACTCAGGAGGCTGAGGGAGGAGGATTGCTGTGAGTTGAGGCTAGTCTGGGATACACAGCAAGACCCTGTCTCAAGGAGAAAAAAAAAAAAAAAAAAAAGCAAAGCAGCCCCACAGCT
>PVJO010022823.1:0-27304 GCA_004026905.1 Hystrix cristata | reverse complement strand
AGGTGACTCTAGAGGCCTCCAGGGAGAAATACACCAGTGGAATGGAGTAGCGGCGGCTGTGTGCTACAGCAGCCGGTGAGTGACTCCAGTCCAAGCAACTGTCGTGTACCCTGAAGAGGGTACGAGGCTGGACACCTTTTAGGGAGGGGCCAAATGAACGCAGAACTCACAGCAGCCATCGCCTGGCTTCATCTCAGGGTTCCAGGCGTTAAAACCCCACAATGACTGGGTGAGGGACAACACGGGGGACGTCCAGGGCCAGGGAGCCGGGTCAGCCAGCAAGAGACACTCAGAGGATTATAAACTAAAGGATTCAGGTCCCAACCCCATAACCAGAGGCCAAGATCAGCCTGACCTTTGTGGATTTGCAAGTACCAGAACCGGCACCCCACCCTAATCCTATCGCAGGCTTGCTGGGATTACCCAGCATGGGTCTGGGCTCTGACCTCCTCATCTACCGGCAAAAGCTGTCATGCCCTCAACTGGACACTGCCACAAAACTGTAGACCCCAGAAGATAACCACAGCCTTGAAGTCACAGAGAAATTTCGTTTTTTTTGTCATCCTCGTTGGCTTTGTTGTCATTGTTTTGATTTTTGAGTGTGAAAATTGTTTTTAGCTTTTTGTTTTGCTCTTGTTTCTTCCTTCTTTCTTTCCCTATCTTCTTCACCAGTTTCCTGAGGCCTGGGTAATCTAGCTCTGTCCTTCAGCCTTGCTTCTAATCTTATTCTCTTCTTTCATTTCTCTATTTTTTCCTCTTATCCCTTTTACATTTTCTTGCTTTAGGGTAAAACCTCTCTACTGAGTGGATATTTACTGTAACAGTTTTCTGATTTGTTGTAGATTTTGTTAAATAACAATGAATCTTGTACCTATGGTTAAAGGTGATAAATTACTAGTTATCACGGTGTGTTATTTTCCAATCTGTGCTTGATGCTGCATGTTATTACTCACTGTACTAGTTTAGCTAAGGTGACATAGTTGTTGTGATCAGTTGATTCTTGTATGCCAATACCTAGACTGTCTGGTGGTCATAAACCTTATTATAGTCCAGTACCGAAGAACTGGGTGCTAAGCCAAACAGGCAGCAACTTCTCATCTCTAATAAGTTGAAGAGGCAGAATCCTAGGACAGATTCAAAAGCCAACTACTCCTAGAAGACATCTCTGAGGAGCAGTCATTTCCTAAAGAGGTCTCAATAGTAGTAATAAAGCTACCTCCATAAGCAATTTACAAGCATCAATACAGAAAACAAATCAACAACAACAAAAAATAGAAAATGAAAAAACACAGAAGCAAGGTGCAACCCGTAACACCAGCTCACCCAAGGCGAATCAAGAGGGCATGGAGGTGGAAGAAATCAAAAGCCACTCAGCTGAATTTTATGAAATGGTAGCAACAGAAGTAACAACACAGATCAGTACGTCTCTTGACAAAAACAAAACAGAGATAATTAAAGAGATGATGACCACAATGAAAGAAATGATTAGTTAATCTAGAGTAGATACAGATTAAAAAAATAGAGGACCTTAGGAAAGATACAGAAACCACGAATGCCCAACACAGAAAAGAGCTGGATTCCATAAAACAGACTCAGATGGAAATCTAGGAGATAGCGGGTGTTGGAAATATACTAGAATTAGTTAGTAGTGGTGGCCACACAACTTTCAAATGTGATCAAAACTACTGAACTGTACTCATTAAAAGGATGAATTACATGGTGGGTGAATTATGTCTCATAAAAAGAATTAAGAAACAAGTCTAATTCAGAATGACCCAGAGTGGTTGCCACCTACCTGCTCGTAGATCTCAATAGCTTTCTGGTACTGCTCCAGCTGTGCGGCATAGGCGGCCACCTTCAGCAGACACTTGTTAGCAGAGCTGAAACCAAGCAGAATGGACAAGTGACCACCCATAGGAAAGGCAAAGGTGTGTGCACAAGGATCTCTTCTATCACACACATACGATCCATTGTCTAATATTAAGAAAACAATACTTGCCTGTTAGATTCTTCTCCTTTGTAATAATCAGCAGACTGTTCATAATGTGCAATAGCCTGAAAATACATAAATTTTATTCTCAATCCATTTGAAGAGCTGCATTTAAAAACTATGTCTGCACAGTTCCTTTCTTATAAATCGACCTGTGCCAGCTGTAAACCTTTTGCTACTTGGCCTGCTTTACTTAAACAAGACTCTCTGTGGCAGAACATTTGCTACCACCAAAATCTGTTGCCCACTTTGCTCCAGAGCCAATGCCCAGCACACATCTCTCCAGCCTCCCTGCAGGAAAGAGTGGGCAAGTCCTCTCCATCAAAATGGAACAGTGGAAGCCAAGGCTGCTTCTGGTTTGGGGTCATGCAACTTACCGTGTGCCTTCTCTGGGCCTTTTCTGCATCCCATACACTAGAATAGCGATGACCTGCTTCCTAAATAACCCCGAAGGGAGAATGCACACCAACCCCAGTGTATCAGCCACTGCCAAATCCACAGCAGCTGTACTGCACTGTTACTTTAGAGCAATATGGAGCCCTGGGACTCATTAAACCAGCAATTTAACTCTAGCAGCACAGCAATACTGTAAGCACCATTGGGAGGAAGGGCGTTGCCTGCACTGCAATGTGTGACACCCAACTAACACTCATATGGAGAGGAAAGCTAGTGCTGTTGTCTTGCTGTGGCAGAAGAGGTAGAGAAATCAGAAGGTAGAACAGGTGTCCACCAGAGCCAGAAAGCACACGTGGCAGTAGGAAGAGCCACATGGTACTGTGTTGCTGTTTTCACAAGAGATTCCCTCCAGAAAGAGTGAGTTGGTTTACAGGCAGTTAGGAAAGGGCCTCATAAGACCGAAAAAGCCAAGGCTTCTACCCCCACATGCCAAGAGGGAGGCCTACACAAGGCTGTAACCAGGGACCCAATGCAGCCTTTCTGTCACATATCAGAGGAGAAACATCTTGGGTTTTGTGAGCCAACCAGCAACTGCTGCACTGCTCAGCTCTCCCACAGCAGTGTGACTGTGGCTGTGCCCTCATGAAACTATCCATGGCCAGCAGCCTCAGCTGACTTACATTTATGTATCACAATGTGTCTTTCTCCCCAGCCATTTAAAGATGGGAAAGCCAACCCCAGCTCATGAGCTTAGAGACACAAGTGGTGTGTTCACAGATCCCTGCCTTGTGTCACGACGGCGTCCCACGAAGTCCCAGAGGGAGCCAGCAGCGTGTGAAAGTGAGACTCAGGTGTGGCCTTCGCAGGACGCCCACTCGTCTCAGCGGCTCAGGGCAGCCCCCTTGTGTGTTAAGAGCTGTGCGCAGGAATGAGAGCCAACAACGGGAACAGCTAGGGAACCGTGTCAGAACACCACTTCCATCCCAGTCACCAGCACAGGGAGTTCCCTGGAGGCAGACCAGCCCACAGAGCACACGGGCCTGCGCCTTCCTGCAGGTAGTGGAAGTGATGACCATGGAGCAGGCCGCCTCTGAAGCCACATGGTGAGGGTGGCAGGGGCAACAGTACCCCAGCCTCTGGAATGCAGAGCACCCCCACCCAGGACATCAGCCTTGAACCACTTAGTAAAAAGCAGGCAGTCTGGGCTGGGGACATAGCTCAGTGGTAAGGTGCTTGCCTAAGATGTGCAGAGCCCAGGGCTGGATCCCAATACTAGAAGAGAAAACCAAAAACAGACATTTCTATATGTCTGAGCCCATAATTTCATCCACTTAGCTATCCTAACTGATACGCCTTCAAAAGAAACATTTTCTCAGCATTATGTGTAATAGGAGAAAAACTGGAGACAACTTAAGTGGTCAAATATACTGGACTGCTGGGCTATGATTTAAAGGCAATGGGCAGAAAGTATCAAGATGGAAAGTTCTTTATGAAACTTTAACTTTTGAAATAAGCTGAGCATGGTGGCACATGCCTGTAATCCCAGCATTCTGGGAGGCTGAGGCAGGAGGATCACAAGGTTGAGCCCAGCCTTAGCAAGTTAGCAACTTAGTAAGACCTTGTCTCAAACAAAAACATTTTTTAAAAATGGTTGGGGACGCAGCTCAGTGCAAAGGTCTTGGATTCAATCGCCGGCACCACAAATAACAACAACAAAAGACCCCGAAGCCATAGAAGAAGCAGTACACTATGACCCTCTTTTTGCAAAAATTCAGCAACATACTGAAGTGTCAGGAAGAACAGAGTCCTCTGGAACACTTCCTGGCATTGTCATACACATGGCGTGGGGTCACTTGGAGTGTGGACGGTGGGCTGACGGCAAGGCCCAGGAGGCTGCGCACGTTACCTCCCAAGCCCAGCACTATGCTGCGCACATGACAGGTGCTCAACAGATACCACATGAACACCAGGCAGAGGGCAGCACGCGAGAGGCCCCCACTCAACTCCTGCCTACACTTTTAATTTTCAGTGAATTTATGCTTAATCCAAAATCCATGGGGCTGGGGTGCTGCCCATGGCACAGTGCATGCTTGGCACGCACAGGGTGCTGGGTTCAATCCCCAGCACCACCAAACAAACCTCTCCTCCACCAAAAAAACCTTTGAACTGTCCACATTCTCTGAAGTGCTCAGCACTGTTTTCCACTGTAATAAATGTGCTAAGACATGAAAAGTCAGACTAAATCTCCACATAGAGATCAGACTATGCCCCCCACCCAGGTAGAGGAGGTGGCTGTCTCCTTCCCAGTTCTTACCAGGTATCAATGAACAGGGCACAGCTAGCCACACAAAACTGCTGTTGGTTTTTTTTTTGGGAGGAGGAGGGAGATGGCTAAAAATTGACAACATGGTTTAACTTAGTATCTATTAAGGTCTGGCACTGGGTCAGCAAACTGTAGTTGGGAGAACTAAACATTTCAGTTACCCACATCACAGTGAAAGACAGGCTTTCAGTTTGGCTTTTCATAATGCTAATTAAACCAATCATCCAACTCCACTGTGTTCCCAAGCTGTGACTGAGACCAGACTTCAAGTAGAAGGGTCACAGCACAGACTGACTACACATTATCCCAGAGAGGCCACACTAACGGAATCGCAGTGCCAGACAGTAGGCACAGCACACCCTCACAGCCTTACCCAAAGTCGGGTCCCATCAAGGAGACACTGTGCAGGTGAGACGGCCTTGAGGGGCCTTAAATGGGACCAGTCTTCTAAAACCAACACCGGGGGACAACACGAACCTGCCACTATACTGATGCTGTGTGCCAAAGCGTAAGAAATCAGGTCTTCGGGAGCTGAAGGCAGAACTGAGCCATGGCGCCTCTGATCACCTGCAGATCCCTCCAGAGGGCCACCACACTGCTGCAGACAGGGTCACGTCTTGGGATTAAGGGAAGCGGCGTGCACTTTGCTGGCCAACTGCTAACATCTGTGCGTGATCAGAGAGCACCACTGGGAGGGCTAAAGGGAAGACTTTAATCTGTAGCAAGCATACATCAAGTACCTTGGGGGTTCATTTCTCAAACTTCGCACGTCACTGATCACAGTCCTTTGCGTGTGATCGGGACAGAGGCGGCGAAGACGCTTCTGCACAACACAGAAGCACAGAGACACCAGGAACTCAACAAATCAACGCTGGGGCCCTGTGAGGGAATGCTCTCCCCACACTGGTTTTTAAAGAACTTGCCACACCAGGGAAGGAAGGTGCCACCTACTGCTGACCCCCAGAATGGCAGGCACCCTTGAGGTAGCATTTCAGAAGCAGTGATGGATTTTCTTAAAAAGGAGGAAGATGTGCTACAGATGATTTCATCCATCCACCCTCAATCTTACGGAGACTCATGTGGTGAAGTGTCTACATGAGACCACACCCAGCAGCAGAAATGGCACAAGACCACAGCTCCCGCCCAGGGTGTTCCCCTGAAGGCCACAGACAAGGAAGATGCTGCACACCCAGCACAGTCCTGGGACACTCACTCCGCCTCGTACAGATGCCATGCCTGGCCCAGACCCCTGATCCAGCGAAGGCTCTGCCTCCCTCCTGCCAAGCACTCATCACACAGCTGAACAACCGCAGGCTCCCACGATGCACAGGCGGCCTTCCAGAAAGAAGGTGACACACTCGTGCCAGGGTGCAAGGCGGCCCCAGTTTATCCGCGAGTTCAGAGCTTCCTCAAAAAGCACAGCAATTCAGTGGTGGTGCGAGGAGGGATGAATATTATGTGGCAAGCAAGAGCAAAGGTGTGCAGTCACCAAAAGGCAATACACTCAGAAGGGTGAACATCAGCCATGGCACCCAGCCTCAGTACCACTCAGAGGCTCCCATCTCACCTGCTGGGTCAGGGGTGGGGCAGGCACTAACCAGCACAGGCACACCTGGATCTTTTACCAGGGCAGAGCTCTATGCCGGGGGGCCACTCAAGAAGCAGTGCAGAGTCTAGTGGATGGAACATGAGCAAGTATGTCACGTGCAAATGCCAGAAGACACACATACTGCCCACCTCGAGGAAAAGCTCAGCAAGGTGGAGGAGGGGGTATTCCTGAGGGGCTAAAGTGAGAATGTGAACTAACTGGCCAAGATAGGCCACAGAGAAAAGGTGATAAACAGAAAAGACTGAAGGACGTGGGGAAGTCAGTCATGTGGTCTTGACAGATGAGAGGAGTTGCCACACAGACATCCAAAGAATTCTGCAGGGAGAGGGAATGGCCAACACAAACGTCCTGGCAGGAGATCACCTGGCATGTGTAAGGAGAGTGACAGAAATGAGAGGCCCAGGTGCATGAGGTGCAGGAGAGGCGGGAGGAGCAGCTAAGCTTTCAGGGCACAGTGGCCACACACAAGGCCCCTGCTGCTCCTCGCGGGGTGGGGAGCCACGGATGCACGTGATGCTGACAAGGACCCTTGGTGCACCTCGGCATGAGGGCTCAGGATGAGGGGAGGGGTCTGTGAGGCTCTGTTCCACTCAGGACAACAGCCAGCCTGCTCAAGCTCCTGTGACCACTCTGTGTCAGGCCAGCCGGCAAGGAGATACAGGTCTTGGACTCCTCGTCTACCCACTTCACACAGAGGCCATGGGGAGCTGTGTCCAGCACTTACCTTCTCAATGTCCACCAGCTCGGTCTCATAGATCTCAGCGATGGTGATGTGGTGCTTGGCTGCGATTGTAAACCTTCCCTGGGGGGAAAAGACCAGAGTCACACGCCAGGTCCACCTATGCGAATGCCAATGAGTTCGGGAACAGAACAAAAATACAGCTCTAAGTCATCTCAGGGCCTCCACCCCACAGCCGTCAAACAAGGCAGCATCTTACCATGTCTGTGTAAATGTCGATGGCTGCATTTAAGCAGTTGATAGCCTCTGAAGCGTGGGCATTTAAGAAAAACAATGAAAAATCCATTCAGTCACACAGGATTGAGGTGAGCCTGTCTTCTTGGCTGTCATTAGAGTGGCAATGAAGTACAACAGGGGGCGTAGGGTGGGCAGTTAAGGAGGAGCAAACGCAAGTCATGCACAAGTCCAGCAGCGACAGTATAACTGAGCAAGGAGGCTGGAGTGCTAGGGGCTCAGTTACTCAGCACCTTGAAGTGAGAAGTCCATCCAAGTGACACACTAGCGACTGTCACCCCCCACTGATAAATTACATCGGCTAATGCATATAAATAAATGGGCTCTTCCCATCTATGGAGTCAACCCTTCATGCAGCAAAAGCCAAACACACTTTGAAGTGCTTGCTCAGACAACTGTTAAGTGAAGCCCAACACTGTATACACTCAAAGGTGCCACCTTATGGTGGACTAACACAGCCACAAAAGGAATGAGAAAGTCTAATGGATGATTTTCCAAAACTGAAAGTTTCCCCTATCACAGAAAAGGTGGTATTTACACTGCTGGCACGTGGCTGACAGCTCCAAGTTGATCACTTTGGTTTGAAAGAGGCAACAATACAGTAAAGCTTGTCTTCAGGATTAGGACGGTAAGCAGAACAACAAAAATTAAAAGCAGTTTCTCTAATGACTATATAAAATGTGGATTCACTGTTAAACCATAAAAACTACAGAAAAAGAGTTAACCTACAACTCCACACACGCCCCTCCCTGGCATCAGCATTCAAGTGTGCTTTCATTCCTGTGTGTTTAGAGGTACTGTTTTCCCAAGTTGAGATCTAACAACACTCAGTCTCACTTGGCTCTTTAATTACAATGTGCACATTCACAGGCCGCAGGCGAGTCTGAAACCAGAGATTTTCATGCCGCATTATACTGTATTCTAAATTCACCACCGGACCCCCAGAGCTCATGCAGGCTAGACTCCAATCTTCACTGAGTGGTGATTTCATCTTCATACAAAAGCCTTTGGAGATACCTTCCTTCTTTATGACTTGTCCATAAAGGTTGGGATTTGTGTGTTAAACGAAACAGAAGGCTCTAAGAAAAAAGGGATATTCAAAGCTATTCACGCGTGTGGGAGGAAAGATGATACTTTTAATTGCTAAGTATGCTTTTCCGACTAAAACAGAAGTAAGATTTGCAAAATTTTACACTTTAAATATCCAATTTCATTCTTTCGTGAAAATAAAAATTTTGAAATACACTGAAAAACGAAATGAACATTGTGTGGATAAACAATGTTTGCACCACTGGGTATAACAATCTTCCATCAATTAGATCCTAAAACTCACTGGGTGTTCAGAAAAAGGGGAACAGCAAAATTTCCTTGTCTGATCAAAACCGTATTTTGTAAAAGTGACATACAAGAAGTCTCAGATAAATTAATGCTAATTTCCAAAAGAGTCTCCAAAACGCAACATAAACGGAGTTTAACAAAACATGGCCATGATAAATTTAAAATACCTTTTCTACATAAAAGCCTTCTTTCACAAAAGAATTGAAGAATAAAAGTTCCCAAAGTTACCACATTCCTCTACCATCCCAGAATGCAATCAAACTCCTTTTAGCAGGACTCGGAAGGACACGACGCCAGCCCTTCAGCTGAACGAGGCTGGCTCACAGTCCCGCAGAGCCCGGCGGCCGCCTCACCTTGAGGGTCTGCCTTTTTGTACGCGTTCCCGGCATCCACGAAGCTGGTTGCAGAGTCATGCTTGCTCTGAAGCTGCATGTGGAGCTTGGCGGCGTGACAAAATGCATTTCCTGCGGCTGAAGAAGACAAAGCCACAGTGAAACAGAAGAACAGGACTCCTTGCACCACAGTCCAGGCCGTCAGTGCTGACCTCCTGGGAAGCAGTATTCCAATTGGAGCACACAGCAGCACAGTGTCCGCTGCTTATAAACACAGCCAGAATCGGCGCCAGGCACGGTGGTACACACCTGAGATCCCAGCACACGGGAGGCTGAGGAAGAAGGCTGAAGAGTTCGAGGTCAGCCGTGACTACACAGGGAGACCCTGTCTCAAAACAAGCAAACAAACAAAAAAACAGCCAGGAAGACAGCCAAGTGCTCTGGGCATGAGGCCTCCATCTGAGGAGGGGCTTCCAGCTACATGCAAAGTGCGCAAAACCCAGAGGCCAAGGGTGTGTGTTTAGTCATTTTTTTAATCTTAGCATGTACTGGACATAATTGTCATTTTTGAAGACTCTGCTCCACTAGGAAAAGCATGAATTAAGAGTATCACAAAACAGTCTAAAACATTTTTAATCATAAAACAGTATCCAATGCTGAGGCTAAACATGTGCTTAAAATTTTTCTTTGTAGGAAATAAAGCATCCAGCTGTGCTAAAGCTTCAGCTGCATCCCTTGCCCGATGCCTCTCTCCAAAGGGAAAACCTGATTACCACACAGGCTTCTGGAGTTCCACCTCAGGGGAAACTGGGAGTACAACCCCGGAGCCAGCCTGCCCAGGGATAGTTCCTGCGCCAAGCCTCAGCTTCCGATAAAGAGAACCCAGGTAGTCAGTTCTGAAGACGCTGGACCACCAGCTCGACACAGGTACTGCTTGGATCTGAATGCTGTTTTCCCAGCACTCACGTGTGAGGCCATAGTGTGACTGGGGACAGCATCAGGAGTTGGGGCTTTGGCGACATGATTAAGTCACTCCTAATCAGCTCTGTCCTCAAGAATGGGCGCATGTCCTCCTGAAGAATGCTGACAGGAGCTGTTTTGTTCCTTGGAGGCAGAGAACAGCGCTCTCCTGAGTCTGCCAGGATCTTGATCCCATACTTTCAGTCTCCAGAACTGTGAGCAGTAAGTTTCGGTGTTTTATAAATCACCCAGTCTAAGGTGATATCCTTATAAAGGGAGGCTCCGACCAATCAGAACAGATGCTGCCCTAGCCCACAGAGCCTGTGCTGGCCCCAAGCTGCAGAGGAGGGGCCAAGCCCCTGCCAGGGTCCTGCCCAGGGTGCTCAGGCAGTGGCTTAGCACCAAGAGGCAGCTCAGGAGCACCTGCTGGACAGTGGCTTCCACAGCTCTGTCTCCCGAAAGGACGGCAGCCACATGGACCCCAGTGAGTGCCTAGAGGGGCCCGGCTCAGGTCACCAGGTCACCACTTTCATTACAGTATGCAAATCTACCCTTAGCTGCATCTGGGCTCTGCCATGTTTAAATGTCATCGGTTCTTTACAACTTACACCCCCATCTCCTGCCAGCATTGCATTCTCAGTAGTTTATGTTTGCTGTCGCAGAACCAATCATGGTCTCTCCTTCTACCGGGGCTCTCCCGGGCTGCCTCCATTCTCCCATGGTGCAAGTCCTTCACTCTGACATTTTCAGGCTCCTACTTCCCCAGCTGGCTGCGAGCTTGTATTTCACTCCAAGTACTCATTCCAATCACTGCTCATGACGCCAGCTCAGTCTCTCCAGGTATGGTAGTGTCTTTCAAGGAGTGGTATACTCAGTGGTCTCCAGAAGGCAACCAAGTCCTCAGGCAAAATTTTCTTATCTGTAAAACTGGCCTAATACCCGCCATAATGATTTCTCAAAAACCGAGTTATCAAAGGCATTCGCTTATTGTAAAAGAATTTTTGAAATTATACAGAGATGGAATGGTATAATGATTACCATCACTGCATCATGGACTGGTGTTTATGCATTCACCGACAAATACATACACTGAACAACTGGATGCTGCAGACGCAAGTCCAGGCCCAGGAGACACGGCAGGAGTAAAACAAACACCTTGATTTTCCAAGGTCTATATTCCAATGAGGGCCACCAAATAATAAAAACAAATATAAATAACTCAAACACTGTAATTTACCTATTTTTGCTAGCCCGTGATTAAGCAAAGGAAAGGAAGGCGCAGGAAGGAGACTGCTGTTTTAATGAGGGGCCAGGGAAGTGCTCTCTGAGATGTCTTTGGAGAAGAGCTCGAAGGAAACAGGGAACCAGCCACACTCTGTGCAGGAACAAAGTGCAGACGAGGGACATCATGTGCAAAGGCTCTGAGATGGCCGCAGGCCAGGGATGAGTCGGGACAGGAAGAGGCCAGGCGCCAAGAGGCATCTTACCAGGACCGGCCAGGGCACTGCAGTAGCACGGGGATGATGGCCTGGGGGACAAGTGAGGTTTCCAGATTGGGAGATCACTTTTTAACTTAGGGTTACAGGACTTGAACAAAAGCTGGGAATAATGGGAGAATACTTTCTCCCCTCTATTTTTCAATACAATATATTTCAGACATAAGTGCATTTTGAAAACACAGGACCTCCTTTTTAACTACAGCCCTACCCAAAACTAGTTATGAAAGAACCAACCATTTTCCCTTTGGAATGATTTTAAAGCAACTGCTCTGCAGGCAAACGGTGAAACAAACAGCTTGTAGAAGGCAAGGATGCCACTAGCCGTCTCGCAGCCACTGTGCAAGGAGCAAGGGACCAGGTCTGCAGGTGAAGCTTGCTCTTCCAGGAGAAGGGGATGTACTTTCCTCCCAAGTCACTGTTAGAAAGGACCATCCTCTCGCAGGTCAAGGAAAAAGCCTGCTGATTCTGTCCGATGACATCAGGGGAGAAGGCACTGAGGGAGCAATAAGGATGCGACTGTTGGGGCATCTGCAAAGACTCGCAGAGCGGTAGTTCTCAGAGGTGGACGCAGTCACTTACGTCAGAGCAGGGCATGATTAGAAATCCCAACCAATTCTTTTTTCTTTTTTTTGGTGCTGGGGACCAAACTCAGGGTCTCGTGCTTACAACATAAGCATTTTAACCACTGAGCTAAATCCCCAGCTCCCCAACCAATTCTTACAGAAAGAAAATGAGGCACTTTTATCTATCCTGCTAGTTTTAATGAGTTTTGCTTCGGCCTCATTGCTATGGCACTGTATTTATTTAAGCACATTAGTGAGAAGCAAACATTACTCTCCCTGGTTCCAAGTCATTTTCACTCTCTTAGTTACCTGAAAAGCTTATTGTATTAGGTCATTTATAGACACTAAACAGACCCCGCTGTGTGCTTAAACTTGAAGTCAGGTTCCTCGCTCAACTCACTAGGTCACAGGTCTTGCAGCACTGACACCTGTCTCTGGCCAACAGTCTCACACTTTATGAGGAATAAAACGGTCATCCTTCTACAAAATATTTGTCTGAAAGCAAACAAACAAAAAGTTCGTACATACCACTCCAATTTTTAGCCATCTTGAACATATTTGCAGCTCTGGTGTACATTTCACAAGCCTCTTCTATTCTTGTGTTTCCTCTAAGAAGAATTCAGACATAAGATTATGTTTATTATAATGATCATCCACACCCCTCATTTTCCCATCCTTAGATAACAAGCACTTCCTGAGCACGCATGTCCGAGACACACTACAGGGTCCCAGCAGCTCTTCAGAGGAGACACCAGTAATCCCATGTCCCTGATGCAGACATTGGGGTACCGTACAGTAAGGCCACCACCTGGGACCACCCTGCAGACAGCACTGAGATGAGAGGCCAGGACGCGAACACAGAGTCTACATGCTGAACAGAGCCCTTTCTTAGAGTTCTATACGGGTCTGAGTAATTAGAAGTGTTTTTTAAAAAACTAAAAATTTAACTTGATTTATTGCTTTTGCATCTGACTATGCCATAATTACCTTCTGTCTAGAAGCCTATTATCCCTTCTAGTTAGCCAACTGTTATGTCTTCTTTTTTAAGCATATTTAATTAGTGCCTATTAATTTTACGAAATACTGAGTTTCAATGTGTTATTTCCATATATATGTATAACATATTTTGATCACATCCATCCCTTCTATTACCCTCTCTTACATCCTAGAAGTGTATTTTTCAAAGGAGATTAAATTCTGAGAGCTAAAGATGTCTTTATCTTACAATTTTCCAAAGCTTAGTACTGTTTATTCAGATTTAAAAACCTGAGCCAGAGCGTGGAAGAAAGCACCACGCCGCCCTCTGAGATATTACCTGCCGGCGAGGCAGGGGCAAGGCCTTCCCAGCCAACCAGTGTTAGTCCAGCCCTCTAGGGACAGGAAGGCCTTCTACAGCATCTGGGAACACAGCCTGCCATGACTGTCTAATCAAGCAGCTTCAGAAGGCTGGGCATCAGGCAGCTGATGCCTGGGGGAATCAGCGGCCAGACGTTCCTTCTCTTGTGACAGCCAAACTCATTGCTGGTAACTCCCCAGAGTGTCCTAATTCAGCACTGCTTTCACTAAGTTAAGGCTCACCTATGACAGACATTTCATCCATCTTATCTAACTACATTGTAAATAAAAAGAACCAGAGGAAAACCAAGGCCCAGTGTACTGTGCAGAGCACACAGTGAGAAACCCAGTGCAGTGCAGACGCAGGGACTCAGACACAGGAGAGCACCGAACCCCACAGACTGGACACGACAGGAACATGCTCAACCCAAACCCACGTGCTGGGCACTTAGGACTTCCCAGCTCCAGCCCCAGGGCAGGCAGCTCCACATAGGCACGCTTCCTGGCCCAGAGGCCAGGCTGGGCACACAGGAGGCCCAAGTGTGACTTGGACCCTACATACTACCCACTCACTGCTTGACCCTGGCTAGTTCTAACTTCCCTGGGACTAGGTTTTTGCACATGTAAACCAAGGGTAGTGTTATCTCTACCTCTGGGTTACTGAGAATGGAGATAAAAAAATAATCCTTCTACAGCTGCCATGGTAGAGCTGATCCAGAGGAGGTCCTCAACCCAGATGGTTATGGTGACCGATCCATGTAACGCAGACATAAAAGCCTTCGGGAATGTATGTCCAGCATATAACACAAGAAACTTCTACCCACAATATAAAGAACCCTACTACTCAGAGATAAATAAAACTTAATAACCCAATTTAAAAACAGGCAAAGTTTTAAACAGATATTTCTCCAAAGATATACATAATGGCCATTAAGCACATGCAAAGATACTTAACATCATTGGCCATCAGGGAGTGCAGATCAAAACTACATGTACAGTACTACTAGATGGACAGTAAGAAGTGCTACAGAGAAAAGTGGAGAAACAGGAACTTTGAGAAATGACTACTGGCAGGACTATAAAAATGATGTAGTTACCAATCTGGAAAACGGCTTGACAGTTGCTCAAAGATTATACAGAGTTTCCATATGATCCCACAATTCTACCTCACAGAAAGGAAAACATGTCCATACAAGCACTTGTATACAAATGTTCACAGCAGTATTCGTTTTAATAGCTGTTGAGCAGAAACAACTCAAATGCACACTGACTGATGAACACATAAATGCGTACACACAATGAAGTATAATTGGACAATGAAAAGGAATGAAGTTCCAATATACTGTATGCCACCACAAGGCCAAGTCTTGAAAATACTATGTGAAATGAAAATGCTGGTCACGTTCCAATTCTGTTTACACAGAAGCTCTAGTCAGGCAAATCTGTAGGTACAGACAGTGGCCCAGTGCTGTGGTTGGAATGCTTCCGTCCCCTCCACACTCAAGTTGAAATTCGATCCCAGTACAACTGGGGGAGATGGGGCCTCATGAATGCCTCAGGTCACCATCAGTGGGTTAATGCCGCTACAGAAAGAGCTTACAGGAGTGGCTTCTTGCATTCAGCTGGGGACCCACTATTCCCACCTCTCGTCCCATCCCAACTTCACCAGGCCAGGGAGGACCCAGCAAAATGGCTCCGACCCCAGACATCAGAACCTCCACCCTGCGCTCTCCAGCTTCCAGAACTGTGTGACGTTCTGGCTCTTACAAGCTACCACATCTCAGATGTTCTGTTATCACAACCCAAAACAGGCCAAATCACCTGGAGCTGAGAGTTCAAGGTAAGTGAGGGGAGAGGGAGAAACAGCGAAAGTGTTCACTGTTTCTTTTGGGGGTGAAGATACATATTCCATATCTGTGTATTCTGCACAGATATGGATATGCAAAAAGAATCACTGAATGTCACATGTTAGATGGGTGTACTGTGCGGCAATTCTATTTCAACAAAGCTGCTACTCCACCCCCAAATAAGAAAATCTTCCAGGGATACATCACATAGGGAATGAAAGGAACAAAACGAATTGCAAGGAAAGAGACGCACTAGAATAAGCAAAGCTTTCTCTCACATCTCATGTCCCTTTTCCTCCACTTCATAGCTCTTTATTTAAAAAACAAAACAAAAAAACCCAGAAATTAGCTAAGAGGTTTCCCCAGTGGAAAATTCCTAACAGGAGGGCATTCTTGGCCTCAGCGTAGCTCCCTAGCACTAAATGGTCTCATTTGCTTAAGTCTGGCGTTTCTGAAGAATATCGGGGATCTTGAACTGTAATTACAGTGTAGTCGTTCTTATTACAAGTTTCTAAATAAAGGTACTTAATTAAGATGTTCCTTAGCCTCTTCTTTTTACAGACACATGCAGTGAAGACTAACAGCACTCCTGTGTTAGGCTAGGTTTACGTGTGGTATTTCCACGTCCCGTTGCTGTCATTATCATGGCAGCTGTGACTACACCTGCCTGGTGTTACAGAACAGTGCAGTGTCTGACAGCAAAGGCCTGTGCGGTGCCCCACCCCACCCCAGAGGAGGGGTACAGCTGACTCCAACCTCAAGTTTAGCGACCTTCATAAAAATACCGCAGGAAGAGCTGGGGATTTAGTTCAATGGTGCCTAGCAAGTGCAAGGCCCTGAGTTCAATCCCTAGCACCAGTACAAAAACAAAAACAAAAATACTGCAGGGGCCCGGCCACACCAACAGACCCCCAGCCCTCCTGAAGCAGAATCAACAGAGGCAGTCTTGCTTTAAACTACGAGAGAACTCTTGTCACTAGCAGAGCAGAACCGTAAAGCTTCATGAACAAAGCGCATTCTAGAGCCCCACAGAAAGAAGATCCCTGAAAACAGAAACAAGACAAGAAGACCCTCCTTACAAAGTAGCACGATGTAAGTACACTGCACTAAGTCCAGGGGAAGAAAGCCTAATTAGCTACTTGCTAGTACTATGGGATTCTGACCCTGAAGAAGAAAATGTTTTCCTGCCACACTGAGCAGCTGGCCCAGGCCCAGCAAGCAGCCCCCAGTGCAGGCCAGGACACACCCCTCCTCCTGCCCGCACTCACGAGCAGATCTGTAGCAGACACTGCAGAGAGGAGCATCTTGCCCACCTGCAGGGCAGGGTGCCAAGAAAGAACATCAGACTTCAGAGCTGGGAGAGGTCTGAGCACACATCCAATGCCACTATGTTCCCACAGGGCCACTGAACAGCAGAGTGGGCAAAGTGGACTGACCCTCACGTGATCAGAGTCCAGTGCTCTCCATCCTGCAAAATCCCTGTACCACACAAGCAACTACAGGGCGTGCTTCTTTAAAACCGTGGGTGGGAAAGACACGTATCACAGCAGACACATGGGAATGAATGACACGTATCACGAGATGCCCCCGAAAGAAAACACTGACAACTGCCAAGCAGAAATAAAGCTGCTTCTAAAATCATGAGCCATTAGAGCAGAAATATTTCAGTAAGTCACAATGGCAGTGTTGTGGTGATGTGCACGCAGAACCAGAAAGCTGACTGGGCTTTCTCATCAGGACCCCCTGAAGGGGAGCCACGCCGCATTACAGGACCCAGGGATCACTGTCAGCAGGGCCTGTGCCACACAGGTCAGCACCTCCTCGGCCACCAGCGGGGTCTCCTAGGCCAGGTATCCAGTCTCTGGGGAAAGGGACAACGCCAAGCGCTTAGCATGCAGACAGGAAAACCTGTCCACATTACAGGTTTTCCGAAGCTTTCCATATGTCCTGTATCTAGAAAAGGAGGGCCAGATTCAATACACTCAAAAATGCCTCTGCCACAGAGAACTTCGAATCTGTCACAAGTACCACCTCCAACAACAACTTTTTTTTTTTTCAACTCTTTTCATTTGATGGCTTCACTTCGGATTATTTTATAGCTGAGTTTAATATATTTTGAAATAGTCCTGCTTCTTTCATGAGCTATAGAATGTAGAGATTTCTGTACCAGGGGAGATACAGAGGCCCCAGGACAATGGAGGTGTCCGTCGATGGATGAAAGGATAAAGAAAGTGTGGTAGCCAGACATGGCAGCACATGCCTGTAATCCTAGGACTTGGGAAGTTGAGGCAGGAGGATCGCAAGTTTGAGGGCAGCCTGGGCTACAAAGCAAGTTCAAGGCCAGTTTGGTACGCTGCAACACTCTTCTCAAAGAAAGTGGTAGATATACACACTGGAATATTATTCAGCCACAAAAAGAATGAAATTCTGTCACCTGCAGCAACATGGGTAGAACTGGAAGACATGACCAATACCACACAGCCTCACTTTTATGTGGAAGCTAAACAGTAGATCTCATGGAAGTCCAGGAGAGCAGTGGTCACAGAGCCTGGGAAGGAAGGCCGTGGGCAGAGTGGGTGGACAGAAGACGGGTCACAGGTGCAGGACTAACTTCTATATTCCGAGCATGGAGGGTAATGATGGTACAGCAGACAGCTGTGTGTTTGAAAACAGCCAGGAGTGGGCACTTCCAACACTCCTGATTCGAGGACGAGGAAGTGATCAGTTTTGAGGTGACAGACATCCCAATTGCTCTTGTCTGATCTTTACCACTGTTTGTATGCACTGCTTTGTCACAATGCATCCCACAAATATGTGCAATTACCATGTGTAGATTCAAAATAAAAACACAGACATTAAAAAGGCAGGTAGGAGGGAGTACTCTCCAGAGTGCTGATGAGAATTCCTATACCAAAGAGCCTTTTCCCAGAATCCAAGGCAGCACTTGAGAGGGCCTCTGTTCTTCATAAATCGGTGACACAGAAGCCTGAGGACAGTGGAAAAGCCCAGGCTGGCCTTCGGCCAGACACCCTCAAAGGAACACTTCCTGCACAGTCCTGTTCCCAGGGGCACTTAGGCCGAGGGGAGGGAGAGAAGCACTCCCTGGCAGGGTGCCAGCAGGCAAGTCCTCTAGGACAGTTTTTGGAGAGTGTCTCTCACATTATTTCTGCTTATTCGGGAAAAAAAAAAACATCACATATTCTCACAGGAAAGAACTTGAGACATTCAGAAGCGTCTGCAGTAAGTGTAACTTCTAGAAAGAGTCTACTAAACATGGAGGAGAAAAATGAAAACAGTGAGACAATGAAAAATGAAACGAAGAGAAAGGAGAGGAGCAAGAGTGATACAGAGGAGGCTAACAGCCAATACTGTACCCGTGTGACTACAGTCCCAGGATCCAGGGGAACAGCCTTGAAACAGGCATTTATACCTCAGGATGGGGGACACTTTCTCGGAAACAAAGATGACCCAAACTCAAATGCCAAACAGGCCTATTGTGCACCAGACGTCCCCTGCTTCGTAAAACTCTCAGATTTTACAAACGATGACAATCTCTGGATCCTAGGTAAAAGGGCAAAGGTACTTACAAAAGTAAGAAAACAGCACCAGACTTCAACGGCAGCACACAGAGCAAGACAGCAGTGGAACTGTTTTCAAAAAACTCAAGGGGAAAAGAGCGCAGGCCAAGGGTTATCCAGCAAGTCAGGCACTACTCTCGTAGCAACACTGGCCGAGCCAGCGCTCCGGGGACACTGAACTAAGTTCTAGCTGGGAGATGAGGGCAGTAAGAATGCAGGTGTGGCACTGACTGTGCTTACAACAGACCTAAAACCAAAAGACACAGAGAAAGGTAGAAAAATAACAGAAACACCTTTGTCTGACAGAGTATGAGAGAAAGAGAGGCCCACGTTGGAGAAAGGGACTAGGCATGCTCAGGGACATGGGTGACAGGTGCTGTCCACACAAACTAGATGCCCAAGTAAGGAACAGAAGCTAAGAACATGTAAAGCAGACTGACAGCATAAATGGGACCTGCTGAACAAAAATACAGTCTTCCTAGAGATCACGTGAAGGAAAACAGCAAATAAAACCTCACGTACCGTAAATGTAACGGCACAGTATTTTTGCCCCCCCCACCAAGAGTATAGGAAAGCCTGAGAAAAATGGAAAAATGAGTTTATTCACAATTTGGCCAAACTGGTGTGGGGGGCACGGGGACCCATTATCTCCTTCCTGAGCCAGTTCTGAGTACGCTTTTCCTTTCCACCAACACTCTGCCCCTTAGTTTTAGGGAGTGGTGGGCAGTACAGACCTTCACCTCAGTAACAGTGTGACAGAGTTGAGAGCAAGCCCATAAGTGAGGTTTTTTAGGTTTGCTCACAAAATAAAACTAAACTTTGTGCTCAATACAAAAGACACAACTAAAATAATGCCATTCTGAAGGCTTAAACTCTTGTTAATTTGTCACACTCAAAACTAACCCTGCCACCTACTGCCCACTTCTCAGCCAGAGGGCCCCTCTGCTGAGGTCAGCCCCTCCCAGCTGGTCCCACACTTCCACTCAGAGGGGCTGTGTCCCTCCAAGCTGCTGGTCACATGGCTGCCACAGGGCACCCGGCACCCAGCTGAATGTCTGACACTGGTGACAAGAAAGCAGGGACTGCCCTCTTGGACTCAGACAAGGTCCACTCACAATGCTACAGATAAAATTCACAACAAAGGTACTTCAGCTATGAGTATCCATGCACCAAAACATGGCAGTCACCTTTACAAAGCAGAAACTACAGGAGATGTAAGAGGAAAAAGACAGAAAACAGAGGAGACATCAACACACCCCTTTACTCCAAAGTAGATCCACAGAACGAAAAAGCACAGACTTGAAAGACCTGGCACTACAATCAGTAATTACACTTTACAAATCTTCATTAAACTCTGAAAAGGTAAAACACACATGGACCATTCTGAACACCAATCATGTATTAAGTGGCAAAGAAAACTTCAGTGTGTTCTCTAAGTAAAACTAGAAGTTAATAATATACAAAGGCCCTTCTATAAGGCCTCTGAAAAACTCTGGATCAAATAGAAAATAAACATGCTAAATAACAGGATCTGTATATACAACTAGAAGGGTTTTAAAATTCACAGCCATAAATATTTGGATCCATCCAAATAAAACGAAACAGCAAATTAATATTCCTCTCCTAAAAGAAAGAGCCAGAGTGAAAAACAAAAAAATTCGAAGAAAGCAATACATATAAACGTAGAGATTAGTAAGGCAGAAAATATGCAACCAGTAGAACCAAAAAGTCCAAATGTGGTTGCTGGAGAGAAAAAGAATCAAAAGTCAAAAGAATGAAGGACAGAGGGGAAAGCACAAATACAAAAACAAGAAGTGGGGCTGGGGATTTAGCTCAGTGGTTAGAGTGCTTGCCCTGCAAGCACACAAGGCCCTGAGTTCAATCCCCAACACCAAAACAAACAAACAAACAAACAAAAAACCCAACAACAACAACAACAACAAAAAAAAGAAGTGACAAGAAGGAAAAAACTACAAAAATCATATTTTTTAGAAGTTGTAAAAGACTTCTTTGTACATTCTGAAAATATATATAATTCAGAGTCTGCCAAAAAAAATGTATACAGTTCAGGAAAATAATGTGTATAAAAATTTAATACTAAATTTATTAAGACCCCATGAGATTAATACAACATCCCCAACCCTTTTTCTTACTTTTTCACTTTGAGACAGGGTCTGTTTTTTAAAACACAGATGAAATGAATTATTTCCTAGGATAATGTGATTTAATACAACTGGTACAAATAGGTACAATAACTTAAACATTCCAAGTTTCAGAGACAAAAAAGAGACAGTTATCAAAGAAACACTACCACAAAGCCCCGTGGTTTCATTATAAATGGATTCTACATCAATCTTCAAAGACCTGACTAGGAAAAAAGAAAAGACTCCAAAATTCTTACAAACCCACCAACACTTCAACTTGATGATGACTATACGCAAAAGATTTATAAGTAAAATAATCCTAAATAAAACACGTAAAAATAGAATCTAACAGAGCTCATTAAAAAATAAGACACTATAATCTAGAGTTTATTCCAGGAACACAAGGGTAGTTCATTAGGAGGCTCAACACTAATTAACATGTTCATAACTCTGGACATGATTTCGATACTGAAAAGGCCTCCAAAGTACAACACTAATTCCTACTGAAAATATCCAATGAAGCGAGAATTTACAGATACTGTCTTACCATGAAAAATAACAATATTTGAAAATATTGATTAGACTTCAATTATCATTATTTACACCAAGCTGTATTCAAATACTGAAACAGTTATTCTGCAATTCTACTTCCTGGTTTCCTTACTGTGAACTGTCCTAGTCACTGAAAATTCTGGGAAGGTACAACAGCTTTACTGATTTTATCATCTAATGACATGAATATGGTGGGGAGGCCTGAGTCACTGTGTGACTCCTTTAACTAGAGTGGGCCTGGGTGCCGCAGGGTGCACACACAGTCCACACCCATTTTCTTGGTATCTCAAAAATATCCCAGTGGGCAATATATTCACAGGTACTTGCCTGTAACTTGCAAAGACAGAGAAATACTTAAAAAACTGTTAAGGTACAAAGGAATCATTTTGATTAGCTAAAAGACATACTGAGCACAGATCCAGAATTACAGGTTTAAATCTGTTACTTATGTATAAAAAGTACCTTTTGGGGGGTTCTGGGAATCTAACTCAGGGCCTTGCAGTTGAAAAGTACCTTTTGGAGATTGGGAAAAAACTAAGTAAAATCAGAAGGTCAACAGCCAAATACAAGATCATGTAAGCTCTGGTAAATTCTTCCTCATTTCTACCAGAATCAACAGATACCAATTAAGAAATCACAGGTAGAAGTGCTCTGAAATTATTTAGAACTATGATGGTAACCATCAGAAGAACTACGAAGAGAGAGTTCAAAATGGTTCCTTCTGGGCGGTGAGATTAAGAGGAGGGAAGACCCGGAGAATTTTACTGTTCAACAGGACCCCTCCATACTCCCCGCACTTTTCTATTGGTTGTGTAGCTATGTTAATGGTAAACCAATGTTTAAAACATAGAAGACAGGACATCAACGCTCCTTTACTTGGCACATCTTTGTGCTTGAAAACTTGAGAGAAGGAAAAGAAAAGAACCAGGTTTTGTATTAGCATTAATTTATTCAGTCTCTGCACAAAGAGGCACCGGGCATCTCCTGAATGCAACCGTCTGGATGAGGTGCTGGGCCTGGTGCAGCCTTCACAGAAGCCTCTTCTGAGCAGCTCTCCAGTAGCGCCACAGCATGCAAAAGACAGAAAGAGCCATATTGCTTGGCTCCTCAGGGGCCACCCCAACTGTAACTTGATATAAAATTAGAAAACTAACAATAACCTGTCTTTGTGCTGAATAAGCACTCTAACACCTCATTTAATCCTAACAACTCTGAAAAGCAGACTCTGTCCTCTGAAAGCTTAAAAAAGGGAAAAGTTCCAAGAATGATTTACTTGGCGATGGTCCCCAGAACAGTAAATGAGAGAATCACAGTCCATGCTTTGTCTTCCCATATACGATGTCAGATTTTTTTTTAATCTGGTATAGATTATCCTAGTTCTAATAAGAAGTATTTGTAATACACATATATTTCTTACATTATACCACTTGTCTCTAAGAAAATCTGAACCCAATTGTTTTTTAAAAATTCAACCTATATTTGAATGTCAATTGTAGCCAGTTGTAGTGGCACACACCTGTAATTCCAGCACTGAGGAAGGCTGAGGCAGGAGGACTGCAAGTTGAAGTCCTATCTGGGCAACTTAGCAAGACCTTGTCTCAAAATAAAAAATAAAAAGGGCTGAGGATGTAGCCCAGTGTGAAGGTCCTGAGTTCATTCACTAGTACTGGAGGAAAAAAGAAAGAATGAATATCCATTACAATTAAGACCTAAATGCCTTACTGAGGTGATCACACAGCCCCATCACATGCTGGCAAAACTTAAGAGACACAGTCTTCACCGAACTAAACCAAGCAAAGAATACTGGTACTTAACAGCCTACAATGCTTATGAAATATGCCCCATTCCTACCTAAGGCTAGTAAGTTACAGAGGCATCATTACTTCAAGTAACTCAATAGGGCCCTCCGTTAAATTTATACTGACACTGCCAATTTCTTTTTTTTTTTTTTGAGACAGTTTCTTGCTATGTAGCCCTGTCTAGCCTTAACTCACTATGTAGCCCAGCTGGCCTCAAGCTCCAGCAATCCTCCCGTCTCGGCCTCTCAAGTGGTGGGATGACAGGTGTGCACCCACCATGCCTGACCTGACACTGTCAATTTCTAGCTCTTTCATACGCTCTGAGACTGAAGAGCAATGGACAGTGTGCACAGACCATCAACAGTATCTTTCCACCGTCATTGTTCAGCGGCGCTGCACAGCACTGTGCAGTTCATCCTCAATCTGGTCTCCTGGCTACAGGGTGGAGAAGCTAGTAAGGAGGACCCTGTGACTTAAAGCTCTTCCTGTCACACTCAGGCCAGTTTAACTCAATACCAGCAAGTCATGAAGACTCTAACTCGGAATTAGAAATTAGGGAATTCCATAGCTCATCTGTGAAGAACTAAACAACATGACATTGGCAGCAGTTTTACTGTGCTGCACTAGGCCCTTCAGAAGGGTTAAGGGTTAATTTGTTTCCACAGCTACAAAAATAGCCCATTATTTATCTACCTGGCCATTAGGCAGAGAAACAGCAGTCCAATCAGGTCACAAGGCTCTGCGGCAGGTCTGACTCCCTTCCCAGTTGCACAGGGGCGGGGGCGGGGGGCGGGGGGCTGGGGGCACGCTCCTGGGAGGGAACACCGACACGCACCCACTGAGCAGGCGAGGCACAGGATTTGTGCCTCACGCACCAGTATCTGCCTGGCCCTTTCTTGTGAATACCATGCATATTCTCACCTACTTTTACAGACAGTAACAAAAGAGCTATGAATAGTCCTGATAATACAGTACTGGTGCAAAAGCAGAGTGAGTGGGCACAGACGCTAAGGAAGGGATGAGGTGCACTCACAACTGGCTTTAATCTGCAGTCAGGACATTAAATACATCTGTGGCATGAAACATCTGCAATACGTCAAGAGCCTTCTAATGGCTGCCACATCCTCAAAGCATGACACGTTCCCTTGAAAGCACAAGCTGGTCAGCTCTTAATGTGTGTGAGTTCCTGTGATACTCAGGCCAATATGTATGTTTCGTTAATTGTGTGTTTACTCAGGAGCCAGATGTGGAACCGACTGCACTATTTTAAAGAAAGAAAAATGCGCAGGGCCAAGTAACACATATTCCAGTCTAAAAAGATGATGACAGGTGCATACCATGTCACACACAATACAGAATTCTAATCGCCCAAAATTCATACAAAAGCTTAGCTTCACAGAGGAACTGGCTTCTTGCTTCAAATAATTACATAATATTATTAAGACTAAGAACTCTTCTTTCCCCAAGAGCTAAGCTTTTCCAGGAGCCAAGCATTGCTGGAAAGAACACAGTTCTCACAGCATAAGTAATGCTTACATGCTTCTTTTAACTGCTAAAAGCTCACAGGTATTTTTTGCATTAAAATCCCAGTGATCAAGTCTTGCACTCTGAGATCCTGGAAAAGTCATTTACTCCATCTGCCCCCCACTCGGTTCCTTGACAAGTAATAAGCTGACAATTTTAATGCCTATGAGAATCATTATCTCATAACTATTATCACCAACATCCATGGTTCTGAATGTTTTACATAAACTCACTGAACCCTCATAAGTTATGTTTGTTTTTGGTCTTTAGTGACAAAGTCTTGCTGTAAACCAAGGTGGACTTGAACTCACTATGCAGCTCAGGCTGGCGTCAAACTCAAGGTGATCCTCCTATCTCAGCCCCCTGAGTGCTGTGTACCATCTCACAAATTATAAAATGCACACTTAGTATCCTTATTTTGTAGCCAAGGAAACTCAGGCACAGAGAAGCAAGTTAGCTTGTCCCTGGTCCCAAACCTGGGATCGTAAACTAACCCATTACACCTAAAATGCTGTTATGGCTTGGATCTAAAATCTCCCCCAGAGCCTCATGTGTTCCAAGATGGGGCTCCTAGGAGGTGACCAGACCATGGGGACACCATAGCTGACTTGCTGTTAGAAGGTGGGGACCAGCTGGAGTTGGGTCACTAGGGCCATCACATGGCAAGGAGTATTCTTGCCCTCAGCTCCCCCCTGCTTTCTCTGCTACCTGACTGCTCTGATGCGCAGCTGCCTCCACCAGGCGCTTCCTCCATGTTCCCGGGCCATCCTGGGGCCATCCTGCTTCTCTGCCTTGGAAACAGCCAATCACAGACTCAATATGTGAGCCAAAATAAACCCCTCTTCTTTAAGTCCTGGTGTTGGGTATTCGGTCCCAGCGATGAGAAAGTGACTTAGATACAATACCTTCTGCACGACCTTAGTGAATGAACAGTCTTCTTACACAGCCTGTCAATGACAGGACGGCAATAGTCAGTGTTGTGTCTTTAAAAGAAAAAGGTTCTTGAAAATCCTTTCAGAACCTAGTTTCCTAGATCTGACCTAGTTTCCTAAAAACAACAAAACACCTCTTGGCCAAAATGAGTGTTTCCTTGAGACTGGCATTCAGTGCTGTCTGCTTTTTCCTCTGCCCTGCAAACTCTCCCCCGGGGAAGCACATCCTGATTTGCATAAGGTAAGACATTAAAATCACCCCTACTGTGAGGTGCTGTGACATTCAATTTTATCTGAATGAATTTTAAATGTTTTGTGAAACAAAGAAGTTACCGTCTGGCATCAGCAGCGACTAGGCAATACTCCTTATAACTAGCTGTAGCTTCCAACTATATTTCACATAACAAATTTAGAATCTAGCTGTGATAAATGTCCTTTGAGAGGTCCTTGAGGACAGGGACCCTCCTCTTAACATATCTTGATAGCCCACACTACTATGCACTGCAGAAACTGTCCTGTATTTCCTGAAGGTATATTAATAATGATAAAATACCATAATTTGTAGTCAGAAGAATGACACTTGCAAAACAAGCCAAAGTTCGAAGGGTATGTTTTCTGAACTAAGAGTCCAAACTGAACTGTGAACAGAAAAAACTCTAATAAGGCCACATTTGCTAAGTAGGCAGCGCTGGTCCTTCTCAAGAATAAAAATCTGCTGAGTGACAGCAGAGGAGCTTCCATTTCTCAAAGGAAAAGAAAACACACACTATTTCTGCCTCTCTCATCCTAAACAGCTGAATCATTCACAGAATCGACGGCCAAAATTTCTTCCACGAGCTGTCCGAGCTGTCCGCTTCCCCAAAGGCCGGCACGGACGAATCACAGGACCTTAAAGGACGCCCCGAAGCTGCCGACTCAGGCCAGGAGCCGAGTTCTCCTCCGCCAGCCACAGGCCCGGCGACCGGCCAGCCTCCGGCCCAGGCAGAACTCCGCGCCAGGAGGAGCCGCACCCCTCCACCGGGAGCCGCGCCGCGCGAGCCGCCGGGGGCCCAGGACGCTGGGGCGCCTCAGAGGCTCGGCCTGGGGCTCGACGGCACGCGGGGCCCGGGGCGCGGGGGCTCGGACTGGTCTCTGGAGGGCGCGGGCGCCCAGGCGCTTTCCGGGCCCGGGTGTGGGAACTCTGCGGAGACCCCCAGGGCACACACTGGCGCTCACCCGAACAACCCTCGGAGGAAGGAGTGCGAGGCCTTGACTCGCTTCTCGGCTTCCGCCATCAGCTGCACCGCCTCTCGCTCCTTGCCCGCGTTGTCCATGTCGCCAGCCGCCGCCACAGACTCCTCCACAGGCTCGCGAGGCGCGCGGGAGCCTTCGCCTCCCTCTAGCGGTCTGGGCACGGTGCGCAAGCGCTCAGCCGGGCGCGGGGGCTGAGTGCGCAGGGGCGGCGCAGGGGCCTGCCGGGACTTGTAGTCCATGGCTCCTCACAGGGCGGTGAGGCTGAGAAGGCAGGTGCGCAGGCGCAGCGCAGGGGCATGCCGGGACACGTAGTCTGCGGCTCGAGCCGGGCACGGGGGGAGGGATGGGGAGGGATGGGGAGGGGGAAAGGGAGCCGG
>PVJO010022822.1:0-27303 GCA_004026905.1 Hystrix cristata | reverse complement strand
TTAGTACATGGTGAGAGACATGTATCTAGTTTTAGTTTTTGGCATGTGGTAAGCCAGTTTTTCCAGCACCATTTATTAAAGAGGCTATCTTTCTTCCAGTGAGGGTGTTTGGCTCCTTTGTCGAAGATGAGATATTTGAGTGTGTTTGGAGTTATTTCTGCATCTTCTAGCCTGTTCCATTGGTCCTCGGGTCTGTCTTTGAGTGGCACAGTTCTTGATAGCTAAATCTTGGAAGTGGTCTGTGTCCACCAGCAGATGGGATGGATAAAGAAAATGTGGTATTTACATACCGTGGAGTACTACTCTGCTGCAAAGAAGGATAAATGTGAGTCATTTGTAGGGAAATGGATGCACCTTGAGACTGTAATGTTAAATGAAATTAGTCAGACACATAAGCTTCAGTACTGCAGGCTTTCTTTCACATGAGAAACCCAAAATATAAATAAAAAGTCAAGTAAAAGATAGATAATAGGAAGTAGGGAGACAAATCTTTTGCAAATGGAAGAGGGACCAAGAGATGGAATGGGGGGGAGGAAAAGGAGGGGAAGAGGAGGTAAAAAGAATTAAGATGTGTTATGTCCATGTACTAACCCCACGAAGAATGTAATCATTACACAGTGCAAACATGTGTTAATAAAAAACAAAAATTGAAAAAATAAAGAATGGCAGGAGAATTCCAAAGAATTTTATTTTAGGAGAAGATCTGAATTAGATGATCTCGATGGGGAGGCCAGCTGGGGCTGCTGTAGTTGCCCAGGAGAGGGACCCTGGCAGGCTCAGCAGGAGTTCAGACCGAGGAGAAATCTGAAGACAGACCTTGGGAGGCTCGGAGGTCATCAGGGAGGGAGAGACTTGCGCTTATCACACACAAGGAGGGACGGAGTCTCAGGGGTGGTGGGAGGGCCGAAGGGCTCCCGTGGTCAGCTCTGGTGTGCAGGGGTTCATAATGGCCGTTCTGCTCTCTGCTTCGTGCTGTTGACTTTCCTAATTAGAAACAAAAATGAAGTCTGCGATCCGTTTGTATTAATTTCAGAAGAAATAAGTGTTCACTTCCCAAACGAACCTTAACCCAAGACATGGAAACCATTGGTGAGCACTGTCCCGCTAGGTGTGACCCGCGTCTGTAAGGTGGTGGGACGGGAGGGGAGGGCAGGGGAGGGGAGGGAGGGCTGGGGCTGTGCGCCCCTGCCTGGGAGTCCACTCCCGGTCCAGCTCTCAGGCTGCACCTTCTCAGTCCGGCCGGGAGCCCGGCCTGCTGTTTGCATCCCCCTTCCGTGTGGGCCTCATGCCTTCAGGCACTTGTTTGAGTGGCAGGAGGAGGCCCAAGACGGTGGGTCCTTCATCAGCAGCCCTCCCCACTACCCTCTGGGCCCGCGAGTGTGCTGACCTTCGCCCTTTTCTCCTGCCCAGGACACGGAGGTTCTGAACACCGCCATTCTCACCGGAAGGCCTGTGTCGGTCCCGGTCAAGGTGGTGGGGGTTCAAGAGGACGGTTCGGTGGTCCACGTGTCGGAGTCTGTGGAGTGCAGGTCTGCGGATGAAGACGTGGTGAAGGTAGGAAGGCTTTCTCTGCAGCTCCCTGTGCGTTGGGGCCTCTGCTTGCTCCTGCTTTTGTCCCCAGCGTGTCCTTCTGTCTGAGCATCCTGCGCGCCTGAGGGCAGGAAGCCAGAATGAGCTCACCCGGGCCGGAGAGGAGGGGAGGCCGGCTGTAGTCTCCAGGGGCCGTTCATCCCCATTTGCTCTCTTGTTCTCTTCCCCCTCCCGTGCCTCTCTCCCCCTTCCCTCCTCTCTCCTCCCTTCTCCCCTCTCCTTCCTCCTTTTTCTTTCTGAGGAAAAGAGGGAATTATTAGGCAGAATTTTAAAAGTACACACACGAAAAAGAGTGTGCGCTGTCCAAAAGAAGAGAGATGCATTATAGTCTGGAGCTGAGAATATTTATGCATTTTTGGTGATGGAAACCTGTGGAATTTGCGAATCTTTGGAAAGCTTGGGCTTGGTTTATAGAAGAGTGAAGACCCACCCACAAGTAGAAAGAAAAAGGCTCATTTTACGGGTGAAAGGATGGCCCATTTTACAGGAGAAAAGCATATATATATATATATGATTTTTTTTCAGATGAGTGACCTATCCCCCGTCAAATTTTTTGAAATATTTGCATCCGTTTCTCTATTTTAAGGCCATATTTGTGCCCTTTACCTTATCAACTAAGCTAAAGCATGGACTTATCTTTCATAGTGTCTTTAGGGATTTGGGGTATGATGGATTTGGAAGAAAAGAAGTGTAAACAAACCTAGGGAGTACAGACATGGGTACCCTTGGGTAGCTTTGATTGTATCCTGAAGTTGGAGTCCTTTTGAAGGTACAATTTGTAAATTATAATATTCCTTGTCTCCTTCCCACCCAGGATGATATTTTCCTAACATTAACAATCCACATACCATCCCGATTTTCGCCAGCTGTCTATGCCGAGTAATGTTATTAACTAAATACATTTTTTTCAGTGCCTTGCTTTTTTGGAGCAGCTGGTTGGCTCAGCTGGTGAGAGTGTGGTGCTAATAAATGTCTCCCTCTTTCAAGCTTAAAAACTAATTTAGCCTCATTATCAGATAATAAAATCCATGAGCTTGATATACTAAATTTTTGTTAATATTCATTAAAATAAATGACTGTTAAAATAAGAAAAAGAGCTCATCACGTACCACCCAACTGAATTTGAATATAACCAGAGGGACACAGCTCACAGCTGGGGAAGTCTGGCCATGGGACATTTCTGCTGGATCCGTCACCCTAATTAGCTGTATTTCTGACTCCTAATTCTGCCAAGAACTAGCCTCTGTTTTCAGTTTTTCAAGCTCTCTGTGGGGTTCTCCTAGAACTACCAAATTTAGTGTTTCTGCCTAATTTTTTCTTAGTATATTGGTTGCCATTTGCTTTTGCAGCGACCACTATAGGGAGAAAGGACAATTTTTCAGAATCATCCTTCCTTCTCTAAGTTATTCGTGTATTGTAGGAAAATACAATGATGCTGAGTTCTGTCCTTGCTCACTTCCCTCCTGTTTGGAGGTTAATTGAAACTTCGCTACCATCCTGAGAGCTTTACAGCGGACAGAAAAGACTTTAGGGGTTTCCTTATCGTAGGAGAGGCCCACAAGGGGTTGACTTTTTCTCAGTGTGACCCACACGAGGCCACTACTCACTCCAGAAACATTTTAATGAAGAAGAAATGATGTATTTGGGAGGTATAATTTACAAAATAGTGAATCTAGAAACTCCGGCTTGGCATAGCTTGTTTCCTGGGTGTGGAACATTAAATCTCCCCAGGGAGCCTATGGCCACAACTCTGCCAGGAGCTGCTGCAGATCCTTGTACTCTGTGAAGAGATTGGATTAAACAAACACAAGTGCCTAAATATTCAGAGTTAGGACTATCTGAGTCAAGTCATAGGAAATTTATTAGTGACTTTTCCAACACTGGGACAGAATACCCAACACCTGTAACTTAAAGGAGCAGAAGAGGTTTATTCTGGCTCCTGGTTTCAGTGGATTCCGTCCATGGCTGGCTGGCTCCAAGGCAAAAATGGTATGGCAGAGCAGCCAAACTCATCCCAGCCAGGAATCGGGGGGAAAGGAGGAGCCAGGATAGGAATACACCTTCCCAGGTCATGGCCCATGACCCAGGCGCAACCAGGCCCTGCCTCCTAACAGCTCATTGAGCGACTGAACGTATCAATGGACGGATCCACTGATGAGTACAGCACTCCATCATCCAATCACGTTCCACACACATGAGACTTTGGGGGACATTTTAGATCTAAACCGTAACGGGTTATTTGCACAGATGAAAACTTGATGATGCATTGCCCATGACAATGCACGATTTTTGTGATTCCCTAGTCACTCTGGAAAGGAGATACTGATGGTATCTGTGTGCTTATGCCATCATGAACTCAAACCAGTGACTCGCTGGGCAGTTTGTAAGCTACCGCTCCCTCCCGAGAGCTGTGTGGAGCCCCACGGGGTGGAAGCCTCAGTCTCCTAACCTGGAGAACTCTGCCCCAGAAAGGCAAGTCCGGCTCCGCGGATCCCGTGTCACCTCGTGCTTGGTGGAGGAAAGGTGCAGAGCGTGTTGGAAGGTGACGGTTTTTGGTCAACTGTCGCCACCGCAGCTTCCTGAAGAAGGGCTGTTCTTCAGCAAATGATTGTCCACCCTTCAGAGGAGTGGACTGGAGTCCGCCGATCACAGGTTGTCCTGCAGACCCCGCCCCTGTGTCCACGGGGAGGGTTAACTAAACGCCCGCACGGTCATTAAGGTCTCTAACCAACTTCACTGTGACTCGGAGATGGATGGAGCTGTTCACGGAGCTGTTCACGGAGCTTGCGGGGGCCTCGGCGTCCTCCCGGGGAAGCCCCGAAGCACTGGCACAGTCGTTAGCACCCTCTGGGGACCCCTCTGCGTGTGGGGCTTCCACTCAGCTGCTCTTTCACAGTGCTGGAAACGCTGTGGGATCCCTGAAGACCTCCGTGTGGTGCAAATTCTGGACCCTGGCTCTGGGACTCAGATAAGTGAAAAGTATGAACTGAGTCGTGGGAAGAGACGAGCAGGTCAGCTTCTGAGACCTGGGAGTCTGTGGCTGGTGGAGGTCGGAAGCTGAGGACGTAGACGGTTCACAGAGCCGGAGCCTTGGCTTGATCCGGCAGGACTAGAGCGGATAAATGCCAAGCGTTAGGTTGGCAGCTACTGTTAAATTAAAAATAAAAGGGAAATTAAATAAAAAAATAAAAATTAGATCAAAATCAAAAGTGAAAAAAGGAAACTTTAATAAAAATAATAAAACATTAAGAATTCAGAACAAGGAACAAAAATATTAATCATGAAAAGAAAAATTATAGCAAGTAACCCATTTTTAAAACAAGCCAATACTATCACAACCCCCCCAAAATAATTGTATTACGATCCATCTCCATAGTACCTTTTCTGCAATATACTTTGATTGTATACCTGATTATCTGCTTTTATGACAAAAACTGGCTAATGTAATTTTTGGTAAGATAAAAAGAAGACAATTCAGTCATTCCTCTAATGTGATTGGTAAGATTTACTTATTAATATTGATGGTCAGAATGTAAAAAAAAGTAAAAATAAAAATAAAAGGAGTATTTTGCTTTTGAATGCTCCCTACTCATCAAGTAGCTAGCTGTCATCTCTTTTTCCCCCTTCACCACTTTTAAATAATTTGTCTTGTCTTAGTTTAAACTCAGTGTCTTTAATTCTTCACTGTAAAAATAAAATTAAAAAAATTAAAAATAAAGAAAGAAGGCAGCTAAAGGGCACGTGTGTGTGCATGCACATGTGCACAGGCACCAGTGGCACATTTTTTTCCTTTTTGGCGTTTGTAGCCATCACGCAAAAATTGGTAAATTCACATAGAAACCTGGATTTCTGCCTTCTTGGGCCCTGGCGTCCACCCCTCCCACGAGCCTCCCCGGACCGCATGGAGGTGCCCGGAGTCGGGCTGTGCGTCCCGCTGGGATGGTCATCCTCTCCTGCACTGCTGCTTTTCTGATCTCAGATTCCAGAGGAAAGTGAGATATTTCTTGTACTCCAATTAAAAAAAAGCAACCAATGATGTACTTCGCCCTGTGATCTGGTGGAGAAGTCTCTATCTTTATAAACCATAAAAAAACTCCACTGGGAAACGGGTTGTGTTCTGGCAGAGAATGTCCGGGGGCCGAGGGTTCTTGAAATCAGATGGCAGGTGAAAAATGGAAGGAGGTGTGAGTAGGGAGGCGCAGGGGTGAGGTGAAGTGCAGACAGAACGGCGCTTTTTATGTCACTCAAGGGCCTTTGTTGGAGGATGGAGTAGACTTGTGCTTTTTATATTCCAGAAGTGAACGTTAGAAGTGACCACTTCTAGTTCAATGGGAAGGAAAGACTGCAGGGATGGCGAGCTCTTTGGTGAGGTGCCGAGGGGCGATGTGGGCACAAATCATGACTCCAGTTTCCTCACCGTTGGACGCGGGCCTGTTGCGTAAGCTCGGAGCCCAGATTCCTTGTCTCCGAACGACACGGTGGAAAGCTGCCTTCGACAGAGAGCTGTTCCAGAGCCGCTGTGTACGACAGGACTGAAAGCAATCAAGAGCCTTTCAGAGGGGACCCGTGGCTTTTAGAAGTCCAAAATACAGTTGATTAAAAAGTGTTCCCCTTGCACTTGGGCAATGGGCAGATTTCCTGGAGCAGAAAGGAGCAAGGCTTTAGTTTTAAAGTGAATGTGATAAGCCAGATTTAGGAGTAGCTGCCTTGTAACCTTCTCCTTTATGTCTGCTGGTAGAGTCTTGTCAGATGGCACTCCAGTTACTCTAAACACATAGGATTGAATTGCTATCTGCTAAATCTGTGTGTGATAAAATTCCAGTGCGGACTTTGGGGGTTATTAAGTAAGAGTGTATATCTAAAGGGAGTCACATAGTGCTTGACCCGTGACGTTTTAGTGTTATATTGATATAGCTGCACTTTTATATCCATTATCCACATGCATATCCATATTCATATCTGTAAACCTTAACCTACACTTGGTTGTAAGGTCCACAGTGTGTGTGCCCATGTGTTTTCTAACTTCTCTCAGTCCTGAGCAGAATGTCCGGAACACAGTAAATATCTGGTGAATATACAAACGAGTGAATGAATGAGTGCTAGAGATTCCTGGAGATGAGAGCAGATACTACCCGTGAATAGACCTGTCTCATCTTCGTAGGCCCATCTCTGAATTTTCTGGTGCTGGGAACCTGCGGTGAGAGGCGGAAGAGCCTCCTGGTCACAGGGACTTGGCGTTGGGTGGAGATGTAGGCCTGACCCTGTGGCCGAGCCGCCTTCAGTTCTCACGGGGAGTCTTAGGCCCTGAATACTTATGAATCCCTTCTTGCGGAGGACAGTGCAGAAGGAGCCATGGGAGCTGTGCAGGTGGGATGCACGTGAACTCTGTCCGTGGGAGTTTTCCACAGCTAATGAGTATTAAGAGTTAACGTTGGCCGAACGCGTGCTAAGTGCCAGGTACCATGATCACAAGGGCATTAGCAGTATCGACCCACTTAAGGCGGGTACTTCCGCAGATTCAAGTTTGTTCGTGGGGAACTGGCGTGTAGAAGGTGGAGCCACTCAGGCTCCTGTGGATGTAGGAGTCCAAGGTCCTGCCCGGGGAGGCTGGCTCCAGAGCTATGGCCTCGACTCCGGGGCATCCTGAAGTGTCATCCCCAAGGTCATGTCGGCCCGTGGGGTCTCTGTAGGTGGAGTCACGCAGCAGGGAATCAACTGATAATGAGCTTTCTCAGAATTCACAAAAGACTTTTGTTTCATCCACATCACCTGGAAGTCATGTGTATTATTAGACTCTTACATTGCTGTAACAAATTACACACTTAGCAGCTTCAAACCTTCATTTGTTACACTTCCGGCAGTCAGAAATCTACTCAGTGGATGGGACTGCATCCCTTCTGGGGCTCTAGGGGACACTCTGGTCTTCACCTTTTCTGGCTCCTGGGCACTGCTTGTGTTGCTCGGCTCCTCCCACCCTTCACCTTTAGAGCCTGGGTGCTGCATCTTCCTTTCTCTCCTTTTCTGACCTCTGATCCCATCACCATGCCGGACTCTCTGATTCTGGCCTGGCTGTCTCTCCGGCCCTTGCTGTCTTGCAGATAATCCATCTCAGGATCCTTGATGACGTTGGTCATGTCCCTTTGCCACGTCTGTTAATGTTCTAGAGCTGCTGTATCAAGTTGCCACAAACCAGGTGGCTTAAAGCAATAGAAATGTGTTCCCTCGCAGTCCTGTGCCACACGTCCCCTGGAGGGTCCAGGGAAGGTCCCTGCCCTGCCTCTGTCAGCTCCTGCTGGCTCCTACAGCCCTTGGCTTGTGGCCACATCGCTCTCCTCTTTGCCTCTATTGTGGTGTTCTCATTCTGTGTCTCTGTATGACCTTCCTGTCTTGCAAGGGTACTTGCCACTGGATTTAGGGGCCACCCAATTCAGGATGATCTTTTCTTGAGGTTGTTGAAATTATATCTGCACAGCCCCTTTTTCTAAATAACTTCACACTCACAAGTTCTGGGGGTTAGGACTTGGACATACCTTTGGGGGCCTAGTTCAGCCACTGTGCCATGGGAGACAAGATTACCCGGGTCTGGGGTTAGGATGTGGATTCCTTGGGGAGGGGTCCTTATACTGCCTATTGCAGGGTGCTCTTTATTTTTCTTTGGTAAGCGTCTTTAAAGGCCCTCAGACGGTAGAAGAAAAATGCAATTTCCGTATTGTAATTATGATTTAGTCTTTGAGTATCTGTCTTTCGAAGTGACGGCCTCATGTTTTTATGCATTTGCAGTTGTATTGTGTGTCAGTGAATCATAGCTTCCGGAACCACAGAAGCCAGCCATGCATCCTCAGCAGGGAGCGAACTCCTTCATGCTGGCAGAGGAATAGATGTCATCTCATGCAGATCTCCAAGACGGCGCCCTCCAACTTAGGGTCGCAATAATTAAGTTTCCAGCCTTCCCGGATCAGCTGGACTCAGGATAACGAGAATGTTAAAGGGCGAGTAAAAGGGCATTAGCATTTTAAAGCCTACTCCAGGGAAGGATCTTGATCTGCTTCCAAAGTGGGCATGTGAGGGGTAAGGCAGCGGATGTCAGGAGAAACATAAATCTTTTCCCTCCTTGCTGAGCGTTACGTGCAGAGCTGGTCACTAGGTAAAGCTAGTGGAGACCTCAGGAATCTGCATTTCCTGGTGAATATGCAGCACACACACGAGGCTGTGCAGTCAGCCTTCTGAAGGGTAAGGTGGAGGGTGGGTGTGCTGTGAATGGGGACCCCAGAGAGGGACTCTAGGACTGATGTCACCGAGCGGGTTGTTGGCTGTGGCAGCGCTAAACTGAATTCCTGCATTGGTGAGTATTGCTTTCATGTTACTGCAAGTCATTGAGACCCAAATCCAACTGCTCTGACAAATGCTAATGCTGCTTGGAAGAACATGGAAAAATTCAAAAGAGATTTAAAGCTATTTCTTTCCCCTTGAACAATATTTCACAAAAATTCCTGCAAAAACCCACTGTTATGCTATTTCTGGGCATGAGTTTCCTTCCTTCACCCATTGCCAGGAGCCAGGCAGCTCAGAATAAGTTGTCAGGCAGTTTGGATGTTATTGCCTAACTTTGTCCTTCTTTATGCTGGTAATTTGGACTTTTATTGTCCCATTCTAATTGGAGATGTGTCATATACTTCCCGGTGGCCAGGGATAGATACTGCTGTATTCTCAACCTTTTGTTCCTGTCAGCTTCATTATGATGCCAATATTAATTAGATCATTCGTTCATTTCTGTCTTTGGCATCTCTAATTAAGAACTAACATTCTGGAATTGTTTCTGCATAATTCAGGGCAATCTCAGAACGAGCCAGCACAAACCTGCACATCTCCCAGCCTCACTTGCCCAGGAAGCCGCCCTGTCCTCTTTCCCGCCTCTGCCCTGAGCTTCCCACCTGCCAGGCTCCAGCCAGGCCTGCTTTGGGCCAGGTCTGGACTTTACTAGAGACCGGGGACTGGGCTGTGCCTGGGATTTCAGGCCCGGTCACATACGGCCCCTAGTGCTTTGTCTCTTGGAGGGACAGTGAGTGTTTGAAAGACACATTGCTGTTCACCCCCTCACAGTCCCCTCCCTCACTCCGAACACACTTTATCCCGTGGCTCTTGCCACCTCCCGCAGCAGCTGTGCGAGTCCTCTTTCCTAAGTGTCTTTAGTTGCCCTCTTGTGGCTGCCTGGATGTCCCGAATTGATGCTAACCATGTCCCTTCATGGTCATTTTGACTTTGGGGAAGAGCCAGAAGCCATACTGTGCCAGATCCCGTGAATCAGTTGGACGAGGACACAGTGTCGTGTTTTTAGGAGCCTGCTTTTCTGCCGGATGCACTTGGCAGGAGAATTCACCGTACTTTTGGTCATACCTCTCAAAGAGGCTCATTTGAGTTTAAAGAAACTTTAGGAGTCCACCAGGTTGCCTGAGTGTAAGATTTGGATCTGGGTGCAGATGGCTCTAGGAACAAAGGCAGTGTGTTGAGGTTGCTGTCACTCGCCACCATTTTTCTTTAACAGCTTTGCAGGGGTACACTTGATGTATGATGAACGGCACATATTTAAGTGGACAATTTGAGGTCAGCCTGAGCTACATAGTGAGCTCTTTTTTTTTTTTTTTTTTTTTTTGCTGGGGATCGAACTCAGGGCCTTGCGCTTGCAAGGCAGGTGCTCCGCCACTTGAGCTAAATTCCCAGCCCCTTAAGTGGACAATTTGGTAGATGTTGTTGGCCTCACAGGTGTGAGGTCATCACCAAAATCACGGCAGTGAGAGTGACCTCAACCTCAACTCTTTCTTCAGACCCTTTTTCTCTTACCCCTTCCCACTTGTCCTCAGGCAGCCACTCGTCTGCTCTTTGTTCCTGAAGATTAATTTTCTTTTCGTGGTTTATATAAATTGAATAATAGATAGGCTAACTGTATTTCTCTCTCTATTTCATTTAGCTTCACCCACCCAGTATGTAATCTGAGCTTCCCCCTTGTTACTGTGTACTGAGTACATATAGTGCTTTTTAGTACCGAGTAGTGTTCTGTTGTACCGATATGCCGCAGTCCGTCACTTCACTGGTGGATATTTTGTTCTTAAGTCTTCAGCTGGTATATTTAGTGCTGCTAAGCACATGCATCCAACCCTCGGGACATTCCTTTCTCTAGGAATAGTAAAGTTGTACCATGTGGTGAAGTCATGTTCAACTTTTTAAGAAATTGCCCAAGTGTTTCCCCAAGTGGGTGCACCATGTTACCTAGCGTCAGTGTGTGAGCGACCCAGTACCTCCTATCTTTGCCAACACTTGGTGGTGTCCATCTTGTTAATTTTAGCCATTCTGTTAGATTTCTAAAGGTGTGCCAGTTTGGTTTCCCTGATGATTATTGCCATCCAGCATCTTCCCATGTGCCATTTGAGATCCACAGGTCATTGATGAAATGTCTGTTCAAATCTTTTGCCCATTTTTAAATGTGTTTTTTAAATTATAATGGAATTTTGAACATTATTTTTATGTTCTAAATACAAGTCCTTTATCAGGTGTGATTTGAAATATTTTATTCCAGACTTTGGTTCGTCTTTCATGCCATATTTTTAAGGTCTTTTTAAGGGGGTTTTGGTTTTTTTGAGGCAGGAGTCTCAGTATGACCTTGAACTCACCGTATATCCCAGGCTGAGCTTGAACTTGAAATCCTCCTGCCTCAGCCTCCTGAATGCTGGGATTACAGGTGTGCATTGCTATACCTAGCTCCAAGTAGGATCTTTTGACAAGCATACATTTTTCATTTTGAAGAAGCCCAACTTTCCAGTTTATGGAATATTTATGCTTTGCTACTGAATCTAAGAAACAATTTGCCCAGCTCAGTTCACAAAAACTTTCTCATACAGTTTCTGCCAACATTTTAATAGCTTTTTAGCTCTTACATTTAGGTCTGTGGTCCATTTTTGAGTGAATTTGTGTGTGTGTGAGGTAAGGGTCTAAATTTGTCTGCTTAGCATGTGGCCGTCCATTTGTCGCACGCCATTCATTGAAAAGACTTTGTTATCTTTGTTATCTGTAAAGAGAGACAGGTTTATTTCTGTCTCTCCAGCCTGGATGGCTCTTATTTCAAAGTCTCACTTAATTGTCCTGGCTAGAACCTTCAGTGGATAGTCTCTAATAAATGCTAAGTGGAAGTAGTATGGATAGCTTTCTTTGCCCTGTCCCTGGTCTTGGGAGAAAGTATTCACTTTTTTCATTAACTATAATTCTAACTTTTATTTTGTGCATTTATCAGATTGAGCAATTTCCTTCATATTCCTGGTTTGTTGACTCTTTTCTGTCATGGATTCTTTAACTGTTTCCTGTGTCTGTTGGGATGATCATGTATTTTTGGTCTTTTGTTCTACTGATGGCCATTTCTACGGGAAAAAGAAAGTTCTGAAATATTCTTAAGCTCTCCAAGTTTGGTAGATTTGGAGAGAACATCATTCTGGGTCGCCTCCATTGGGGTTCTAATTTTGAAATCTAAACTTGTAAATTGAAAGTTTTGCTTGATTGTTTCCTAATGAAAAGTTGTAACAGAAGAGCTTTATCATGACTCAAAGCTTCATTGAAGTATGGTGGTTCTCAGTTCTGTTACGTTTTTTTTCTTGGGTATTTTATTGTGTTAGATGCTATCTTGAGGGGTCACTGCAGCGTATGGTAGAAGTCGCCCTCTAAAGGACCCAGAAGATCCTGGAGGGTGGGAGGAGGAGGGCTTCTGGTCTGGAAGCTTCTTTTGTATAAATGGAAGTCATTAGTCACGAGCCGGGCTCGGCAACGGGCTTTCTGGAATACTGGACACCCGGGGACAGATACGCTAGCCGGGGCATGAGACTCGATTTGACCTTGCGCTTTCTGATGAGGATTCAGCCCAGTGGACACTGAGCTTGATTTTAGAAGCAGAAGCCCTTGATGTTTTAAAAATTCTCTTAAACAGGTGTGCTTAAATTGGTTCTATAAGTGCATCCTAAATGGTGACGCAAACCCCACATGTAAAGGTGCTTTTTCTCCAGTGCAGCAAGGAATGAGGTTTGATAGACGTGGCATCTCTCTCCCTCGTGGCTTGCCACGCGGGTAAGTCCACAGGGACCTCACCTGGTCTTGGGGTGTGCGTGTCTTCCATCCCTCTTCTGTCCTCTGGATGTCGCAGAGCTCGTGAGAAGGTTCCGAGAGGGAAAGATCAGAAGTGGGTGGCCAGCCAGGACAGCGCCTGGATGACTGGTGCTCAAGCAGGCCAGACTGCGTGTAAATCTGCAGCTCGGCTGCTGCGGGGGCGCAGCTCTGGTCTGGTTCGTCCAGTCCTCACCCCGTCCACTTCGAGCAGCCCCTGGCACGCCGTGGACTCTCAGTGAATATTGGTGGGAAATATGAACTCCAAAAATGTCTAAAAATAATACCTGAAAGTAGCAAAGCTCAGCCTGATGTTCTATCTTTGAACCTCCTGTCGTCTGGGGAGAGGGGAAGAAACTGCCAAAACTCCAGCGACGTGCCTCATGTAGCGAGACCACGTCTGGGTGAGTGCAGCACGTTTGAGGACGTGGCCGTCTCGCGGAGCTTTTCACTGGGAGTTCGAGGCTGGATTGACTTGGGAGAACGCTGTGGGGACAGCTCTGTCGGGGAGATAATTCTCAGGCTGCTGCGGGACATCCGTTTGTACCGTAGTGAGAAGGTGCGGGATCAGCCGCAGCTGAATTCCAGCAGTCTTGGTTATGTAACAACAGCAGCAAGAAGTCACTGTGTCTGACGGTGACTCGGAGTGACCGACGAGCTCCCCGAGGGCAGGGGACATGTCTGGTTGTCCCTGCCCAGCTCCACTGCCTCTCAGAGTGCTGGGGACTGAGCACGTGACAGAGCTTCCGGATACCAAGCGATGATGTCCTGCGGTGGAAGCGGGGTGCCCCGGCCCAGTGGCCGTGAGCCTGCCCTGCGCCCACGGCGCTCCCTGGCGGGTCGGAAGCAGCCTGGAGGCTGCCTTCCTGTGTGCTGATTGCCGGTTGCTCCAGCCACCAGGGTTCCCCGTGCGTGGTTCTGGCAGCCCTCAGAATCCCGTGGCCTGGCCCCGGAGCACACGCTTCACGGATCCGTCAGCTGCTCAGGACCGACCGTCGCCATCCCCTGAGGAAGAGCAGGGCTGGGATTTGAACCTCTGTGCCTGACTCAGCCTGGGCTCGCGGCTGCCGCGTTAGACCGCAGAGTTCAGGGCCACACTTTGCCCAGACTGACTTATTTCAAGCACCCCTGAGAGGTTGTCTTCCACAGATGCAAATGTTGTCTCTTAAATATCTCCAGCGTCTTCAGAGAAATTCACTCACAGTAGGAACTAATGAATGAAAAGAGGGAGAAGGCCGGAGTCCTTCCCCAGCCAGGTGACTCGTGCCCGTCGGGATGAGCTGGGCACAGACGGTGATTCTGAGACTCTCGTGCTTTCTCCAGGTGTTCGCCAAATTTCGCAGGGCAGCTTATTAGTGCTTTATTGATGTGTATCGCTAGCCTGATATGGATTTTAGAAATGGATTCTGCCTTATGCAGCTGGTGGAAATAGAAATTCTGTCTCTGCTGAAAACAGTGATGAGGCTCCTAGGGAGAAGATGGAGTGCATTGCAGTCTCCTACTAAATGGATGTGGGCTTCTCCTTTCTAGTCTGTTGTCAGGAGAGATACGCTCCCAGCAGTAAAAGATTGTTTCTACTCACACGCGAAAATTTATTCATTCTTTTATTACATTTTCTAAATTGCTCTCAGATTTATTTGCTCTATTGTCTGTTTTTTTTTTTTGTTGTTGTTACTATAGTGAAAGACCTGAGGCTGAGTTACTTCATAAAGAAAAGAGATCAATTTTGGCTTATAGCTCCGGAGGTCCAAGGTCAAGGGGTCACTGTGGGCTTCTTAATGTCAGAGTCCTGAGGTGGCACAGGGTGTCCTCAAATGGCAAGAGACAAAGACGAATGTCTTTCCTCCAGTGTCTCCTTCCTCTTCTGATGCCATCCACCTTCGAACATGGCCTTGTCTGATCCTGACCAGCTCCCACAGGCTCCACCGCTGAGCTCCACGTCGGGGTTACGTTTGCACCCTCTTAACGTCGCAAGATGATGATTACATTTCAACACACAGACCCTTGGGACCAGGGCACCAAAAACTGTACCCAAACCACAAGGCTTGGTGTACAAATATTAAGGTCTTACTTACAATGCTAAGAGGACGTTTCAGATGTCCAAGCACCTTCCTGAACTCCCCATTCCCCTGCAGCCTTAGACCAGCTGTGCGGAGCCTCTTCCCAGACGTGTCCTGCATTTATTTCCGCTGGGAAAACCCGGCGAGCCTGGATGAAATGCAGAGGCCTTGACCCTGGGTGAGAGCCCTGTATCGTCTTCTGGAACTTTGGATCTCTGAATACTTTCTGCCCTTTCACTCCCCAGGCTGCACGTTCCTGAAAACAGAGAGATAAACATGTCAGTGGCTTCCCGACATCCTTTGTGTCTAACAACGAGCAACTACTTGGGCCACAATCTGACCTTCTTCTGGTGTGTGCACAGTTGTAGGAAGAGCCGTGGACAGCCGTGTGTTGACACACTGTACGGTGGGCCGCAGGTGCCCCAGGTGACAAACCACAGGGCGCATCCCACAGGACTTTCAGGCTTTTCTATGATTCCAGAAATTGTACCCTGGCTCTGGCTGAGCCCAGGAATGAAAGCATTTTGGCTTCATTAATAGCATAAACAATATAAAATAAATAAAAGTGTATTTTAAATTGCTAGGTGAGGTCTGACACAATAGCAGTTATTATCAATCCTTGCCATTATGATTGTGATTTGGCCTTCAACCATCTTCTGATTGTCTTTGTGTTAAATATATTGTGTTTCCAACGCAAGAGTGAAATGACCCGCAGCCCGGGTACTCCGTCACCCTGTGCGACATCGCTGTGCCCTTCGCATGCTGGGCCCCTGGTCTCTCACACAGGCGTGGCATGCCTTCCTGGCAGAGGTGTACCTGTGGTAAAAGGTGAGGGAGCAGGTGAGATCCGGAGGATGGAGTGGGGGGTGGACTGTGGCAGTCATTTCAGCCAAGGAAAGGAGTTGGGGTTTTATCCATCGTCAGGGGAGAATATTATTGAGTGAGAATTTTAGACAATTAACTAAAAATAAATGTGGTTTTAGTAACAGTGTGAGGGATAGACTAGAAGGAGAAAAAAAGCCCTTGAATCCCCTTCCACATAACCAAGCAATAAAAAATTAGAATAAATAAGGGGGCCCAACTAGAGATCTGAGACAATATAGCTGAAAAGCTTCAGTGTAAGAAGAACCACATCACCGTCAGGAGCCAATTCTGCCCTTCACCGTTGACCAGTCTCTACCCCAGCTCTTTCTCTATTCCATTTCCTTGTTTTCCTTCGCACCATTTACCACTGGTTGACATTGCTGTATTTATTTGTTGATGTGTGTGTTTGTTGATATGTTTGCTTTTCATCTTATTTTTTGTCTTCGTGTCTTGAGACCCTCGAAGGCAGGGACCGTTTCTCCGTTGTTTATGTCTCCATCCTGGATTTGTCAGCATCTCATCCTGGACACAGGAATGAATGAATGAATGAATGAATGAATGAGCGCATCAACATGAATCCCTCTGCCTGTTGATTCACTTGTTCAATTTTTCAATGCAGTGTAATGAATTCCCACTATGTTCAGTGGTAAACAGGGCATCATGTTTGGCGTTAGGGTATTTGCAGCACCAGGCCCCACACCATTACATGAGAGGACGTAGTGTCTACATTGGTAAGCAGCTATTTGGGCAGGTGCTCGGAAGGCGCAGTTTTAGTCCTGCTGGGAGCCGGGCGATGGGGTGGGGTATTGAAGAAGAGGTCTTCCCACTGGGGGCCCCTTTATTTTTGCAGGCAGGCGAGGGAATGCTGGAAGATAATGCCGGCACGTTACTGGGCATGTTTGGCCGATTAAACTCTCATGATCTTGTGGCCGGGTTCCATAAGAGGGGCCCTGTGACAGGCGGCCCAGAGAAGCTCCAGCCATCAGACCCCTCAGGGTCCACAGGGGAGGAGAGTTTGTGCACAGAACCATTCGAGGGCAGACAGCAGGTGGTTACTAACTCAAAGGAGACAGTGGAAGTTTGGGCTGCAGGAAACAGAATGCGAGAAGATGCTGCTCCGGTGATCTTGGCTCCCATGAATGCGGCATCAATCATCGCTAATGAGAAAGCCGCCAGTTCGAAAATCTCGTTCACTTAATTATATCAACAGAGCTGACACCTTGTGGGCTGTCTTCCTGGTTTGAGATAATTATCTTCTTTCCCTTTCTTTCTGATAATTGCTCCCCTCACCTCTGAGTGGGCTGCTGGCAGCCGTGTGCATCCTGTGTGGCTCATCCCTGTAGGAGCAACTTGGCTGGACCAGTCGGAATCTCCCAGGACTAGACATAAGTGAGTCTTGGTTGCAGCCATAAGAAGTAAAGGGCCCAGACAGTGTCTGCCAGTGCACGGAAGGGGCGGAGCTAATGATCCCACAGAGTGAGAAGAAGGGGACAGAGAGGAGCGAGCTGAGGGGCAGACACGGGCCTGGCGACCTGTTTTCTGGTTCCAGTTGTTGGTGACGCTCTGCCACTCGTGGCTTATAGAGTGAATGGAATTCTTCAGATTAATGTGAAAAACTCTCCATTCTTCTTCTCAGTGGAGTTCTGTTTTTGTAACTAGGAAGCCCTAACATGGTCAGAATGTTAGTAATGGTTACTGAACCCAGTGCTTTGCTAAGTACTTCCCAGGCAAGACAAGCCTGTGACTTAGGGGCCATCATCTCCGATTTACAGACGCACAAGCCAAAGCAGAGATAAAAGACCTCATCAGATTCCGCATCCCTCTCCCCACAAGTGTGGTTCTCTACTTCTCCTTACACGTCTTCCCACAGGTTGGCCGAAGGAAGCAGCAGCTGCACCTCGAGTCCTTGGACTGGGGAGGCTAGAGCAGCAGGGAGCCCCGTAGGAACCATCTTAGTTACTTTCGTCATTGCTGAGACACAATAACCGACACCCAAGGTCGAGGAGGAAGGTTTATTTGGCTCACAGTTTGTTGAGGTTTCAGCCCATAGTTAGGTGGCTCCAAGGCAGGGTGGCCTGGCAGAGGGGAAACAGTTGGGGCAAAGTAGGGCAGGCAGAAGGCACCCAGCAGTGAAGTAGCAAGCAGCAAGCGACAGGTGACAAGCGACGACACTAGCCCTCCTTCTGTCCCTTATGCTTTATCTAGGCTCCCCACCCTTAGGGTGGTCAGCACTCATGCCCAGGGCGGGGCACCCTCAATCCTACGCAGAACTGTGTCAAACCAGTCAGTGGACTAATTTAGTAGTCGTACACCCTTGATCCCAGATTCACTCACTCTGGATCCAGCAGAAAGCTCCACCTGTGACCACATGAGGCTTTGGGGGAACATACAGATACACGCTACAACAGAGCAGGAAGGAGGAGCTTCTTTCCCAGAAGCCCTCAGCATGTCACACCTCATTGGCTAGAGCTGGATCACCTGACTCTCCCACAGCCAGTCACAGTGGTCAGCTGATGGCGTGCAGAGAGAAGACATTTTATTGCTAATCTTATGATGATGGCATGAGATGGCAGCAAATCCACCATTAAGTCTGTTATTCCTGTGGAAAATGATATAGTTGAATTTATCTTTTGCATTTACTTTTTGTTTCCTGTGTCTCATCATTTTTGTCCCTTTGTTACCCTTTTACTAATTACTTTTGCATTAGTTGAATATTTTCTAATGTAATATTTTCATTTCTTCAATGATATTTTCACTATTTTGAGTTATTTCTTAATCGTTGCTATAGGGTCAGCCATACACATTTTTGTTTATTAGGTCAACTTCAGATTTTATAATTCTCGTGTGATGTAGGATTGCTTCTACATAACTGTTGCATCTTGCCCGTTTCGTGATGTTATTACGCATAGTACATGTACATGTTGAAAGCATAATAATGCATTATTATAGCAATTTTATGGCTAATAAACTCAGAAGGAGGGCAGGAACACACTTCTGTAACTTTTTTTTTGTGCTGGGGTCGGACTCAGGGCCTTGTGCTTTGTAACGTGTTTGTTAATTGCCTTGTTTACCATTTACCGTTTTGCTCATTTCATTTGTCCTCCAGATTTGAATCCTTGTTTGTTTCTTACTTCCACACAGCTTCGACTCTGCTGGCCTCCTCTTTGTTGTTATTGTTAAGTGTATTTCACTTCTGTATGTCATGAGCCCAGCAATACCATATATACCTACAGTTTTATATAATTACTTTGAAAGTCATTTTTAAAAAGGAAGATAAATATGCACTTATTGTCTTTTGCAATTATTTACTCAATAGCATTCTTTCATAAAAATGTAAAATCGAATTACTGTAAAATAACTTGCTTTCAGCTTGCAGAAATTTCTTTAATACTGTTTATGGAGAGAGTCTGATAGCAGCCCTATTTTTATTTATCAGGAATGTATTTATTTTACCTTTTTTTTTTTTTTTTTTTTTTTTTTTTTTTTTTTTTTTTTTTTTTTTTTTTTTTTTTTTTTTTTTTTGTGGTGCCGGGGATCAAACTCAGGCCCTTGTGCTTGCAGGGCAAGCACTCTAATCACTGAGCTAAATCCCCAGCCTCCTACCTTCATTTTTGAAATATAATTTGCTGGACATAATTTTGATTGACAGATTTTGTTTGCGGCTTTTGGATACTTTGCCTTCTGCTTCCATTATTTCTGATAATTAGTTTCCTGTTAGTAACTTTTCTTTCATTATTTTTAGTATTTTCTTCTGTGTCTTTGTTTTTCATAAAGTTTTTACTGTGGTGTGTCTGAATATGAATATTTTTGTCTCTATCCTGCTTGAAGTGTGTTGAATTTGGATGTGTAGATTAATGTTTTCATCAAGTTTGGGCTATTTTCCGCCATTTTTTCAAATGGTTTGTCTACTTTGTAGAATTTCCATTACACATATGCCATATTATTGTGCTGAATGAAAATCCACACTTCCCTTAAGTTGTATTTCACTTTTATTGATTATTTGGTTCTTGGGGTATGTGATCTTTATCAGTATCCTCAATTTTGCTGATTCTGTGTCATCTCACCTCTACTTTGGAGTTTTTCTAGTAAATTTTTCATTTCATTTCTTACATTTTTCACCTCTGAAATTTTCCTTTGATTTAAAAAAAATTTCTATCTTTCTGGTATTGTCTGTTGCTAAGGCATTATAAGAATGTCATTTAATTGTTTAAGCTTTTCTGAACACATTTATATATTCAAATATATTTTACATTGTTTGAACCTGTTTAGAATGGCTGCTTTCAAATCTTCGATAAGCCCAACATCTGAGCCTCCAGCAGGCAGTTTCTGCTACCTGTTTTTTTCCCTGATGGGTGGATAGCACTTTTCTGTCTGTTATTGACTGCATGTTTGTGTCTTTCTACCGAATTCCTATGCCGAAGCCCTAACCACCAGCACGATGGTATTTGGAGGTGGGGATGTCGGGAGGTGATTAGGTTTAGATTATGTCACGAGGCTGGGGACCTCAGGATGGGATTCCTGCCTCCCTGAAGGGAAAAAAGACCTCTCTCTCCCTCTCTCTCTCTCCCCCCCTTCCTCTCTCTCTTGCTCTCTCTCTCTCCCCCTCTCCCTTTCCCTCCCCTTCTCTCTCTCTCCTTGCTTGCTCACTTGCTCGCTGGCCTGCTCCAGCTATCAAGGAACAGCCATGTGATGCTAGTGAGAAGGGCCGGAAGTAGGCCCTCAGCAGTAACTCAGTCTGTCAGCATCTCACTCTTGGAGCGTGGCGTGCTCACCCTCCAGAATGATTAGGAATAAAAGTCTGTTGTTTAGGCCACTCACACTGCTTTTTCATATCTTACAGGTTTTTTGCATTGAAACCTTGATGTTTTGACCACTTTGGGGACTGGTCTCTGCTCCTGGGGGTTGTGTTGTTTGCTTTGTTCTTTCAGTCTCTTGACTGGATAATTTAATTAAATTCTCTTTCCTTCTGGTGTAAACCTCTGAGTTTCTTCTCAGAGGACATAGTTGTGACTAAGAGGACACAACTCTTAGTCATCCTGGAAAGACAGTGGTTTTAGGAGTGATCACTTTTGCTGTTTGTTACCTGCAATCTGTTACGCTTCTGGAAATCCATACTTTGGCCGTGCAAATCAATTCGTGGTTTTCCTTCAGTCTCCTCAAGCAGAGTACTTGTACCCCTGATAGTATATACAGTGAGACTCGGTAGCACGCAGACATACCTTGAAGATTTTTAATATTTACACGTTTTGGTGCAAATGACCTACTTAGCAGAAGCCCATTGTTTTCGGATTTTCTTGCTGGTGGTTGAGCTGAGCTGGCAGAGCTGAGTGATAACTGGCCTTTGCGCGAGCTGTGTGACGTGGAGGGGGGTAGCCAGCCACGCAGGTGAAATTGAAGACGCTGCGGCAAGCCACTTCCTCTTGCAGCTGGATGGAGCCGCCAGGTTGGAGCCCTCAGATGAGACCCGTCGCCGGCAGGATTTCTCATGTTCTCCTCTCAGTCTTGCAGCGTCTCACTGGGCTGTCTTCCCTCAGTGACAAATCAAAGCCATTTATGACGGGAGGACTGGCAGAGACCGCTGAGCTTTGGGAGACTTGGCCCAGGGCCCATCGACTTGAATCTTACAGCAAGTTAAGTCCCCATGAATCCTGTTTGCTAACACATGCTGCGTTGCTGAGGTGGAGCGCTACATAGATGATTGACGCCTGATCCCTGACCTCGAATGTCTCACATATAAAACTGCCTCTTCCAACACGGGGCAGAGTGACACGGGGACGCAGGGAGAGCGAAGGCTGGAGCAGCAGGGACACCTGCATGGAGAAGGTCTGCTCCGGGAGGCCATCGTGGGTGACCAGGGAACTGAGACAGAGCGGAGTGGAGAAGCCATGAAAAGACAGGGTCGCAGCAGCAGGGCATGGCTGAGACGTGCTCCCCGTGGGCAGCAGCCCCCAGCGTGTCCACCAGGCAGAGCAGACTGGCTGTCGTCCTGCCCATTACATTTGGCTGAAGAGTCAGCTCCCACCAGCAGCTCCTTAAAGCTGCCCCCAAGCAAATCCCGCAGACAGATAGGTCAGTCATATGCATAAACTGAACTCTGTGGTAAGCTTATTTACATGAACTAAATTCGGTTTCGTGGTGCACACCCGTGATCCCAGCCATCTGAAAGGCTGCTGCAAGAGGGCTGTGAGTTCGAGCCCACCCTGGGCAATTTAGAAGGACCTCATCTCAGAATAAAATAAAAAGGGCTGGGATGTAGCTCAGTGCAGAGGCCCAAGTTTGGTCCTCAGTACCACAAAAAAAGTAAGAAAGAAAAACTAGCTGCATTAGATATAACATAATATATGTTGTTCATAAAACATATTAGAATGATATATTAGATGCAATTATGTTAATTTATTGCTTATGTAATTAAAGAGTTTGACAAAGTGGAGTCATTTGAAGTAAGATCCATTATAATTTCTCCGTGAGGGCCGGAAAGCTTGAGAGTCCGATCCCAGCTAGGACAGCCCCGCTCCTAGGACTTAAGGGGTTCTGTGTTGGTGACTCCCGCCGCCTGGCTGGGTTCTGACTTTGGGTCTCCGGAACCCTGCACTGGGAGCGGAGTCTGGGCCACAGCCTGGTCTGGGCCGCATGCGGGAGTGGCTGCTGTGTCTGCTTTATGCCTTTCCCCGGGGTCTTCACGATGAACATTCCCAGGTACTCATTCTTTTACATCTTAATTTCACAATTCACAGCACTTGTTTGGAAAAGTTCCTTTTCTGAACAAAAAAAAACCCAAAACAGTAATTTTAAAACAAGTTTGAAAAATGCAGTCCCTGTAAATAGCTCTCTCTCTCCTGAGAATATGCTTATCCTACCAAAATATTTTTCTCTTCTATGTCGAATTTATATGCAAACCCCTGAGCACCCTGCCGGGCACCGACTCAGCAGAGCCCTCCCCGCAGGTCCTGTGTAGCCAGACAGCGCAGGAAGCCGGTGGCACCATGAGCCCGCCCTGCCTGGTGAAGCGCTCTCCGCCCCTCCGGGCACCGCCTGGTGAACGTGAGGAACCTGGATCTTATGCTAAGCCTCTAAGCTTTACAGATCTCCCTGTGTTGTGGGATAAAATACTAAAATGCAAATATCCCACAGATAAGTACGTTCCCAACTTTGTGCCCAATCCTAGGTTGCTGGGATTGTTGTGGTGCTTGTCTGTAAAGTAGACTCCAATGTTGCTGGATGTGGTTTAAACAGCCCCTTAGGAGAAAAGGTCGCAATTTTCTTTTCTCCATAGAGATGGACCAGCAGTGGCAGGGGAGGCAGGGAAACATGCTGAGCACCCCAAATGCACGTCACAGCAGCCCTTCTTCCTTCTCATCATTCGGGTGGACCGAAGCAGCTGTGGAGCGTTACTGTTGTACGCTTGGTCACTGTATTTGCTCAAGTGTGTCACCCCCACTCACTCCAGCCTCCTCAAGGGTGTAGGCACCAAGATTTGCTCTGTGGCCACATGGTTCTGCTCAGAGGCCGCCTCATGACGTGGCCGACCCCGAGCTGGGCCTGAATTTTAACCCCAGACTCGCTGTGAACCCCAGTGCCTCTCACATGGGGAGCCTTTCCCGGGGAGCCACAGCTCTACAACTCGGGGCATGGACAGCAGCTGCTGAGACGATGCCTAGAACGCCAGGGAATTCGTTCCTGGCCCTCCGCTAGGCTAAGAAACGCAAGGAAAAAATAACAATGGCTGGAATAGAGCGAACCACAAGATGGAGAGTCTCCCTGGAGTACAGCGGAAATATCCAAAGCCAAGGAGGAGAAGACACTGAGAAAATAACCTCTGAAAATCGGCTCACATTCTGAATGCAGAGGGTCAAGAGATGACCAAAACCCACGGGGACTAGGGTAACCTGAAGAGCAAACCGACCTCAGACCTAATCGCCGTGATTAGGTCAACAGAAACCCTGCACCGAAATCCTGAGCGACACGGTGCTCGTCTCTAATCACAAAAAGGATTCGGCTCAGCATCTCGCAATAGAAATACTGTATGTCCATCTTTAAGTGAAAAGTCAAGACGCTCCCAAGGAGAAAAAATATTAATAACCAGACTTAGAGTAGGGCTGATTCAGATATTGGACCTATCAGACAGGGACTTTAGATGATTATGTTAAAGTCCATGGTGGAAATAACAGACGACATAAAGCAGCGGGTCAGTGATTGCATCAGAGATGAAAGCCGTAAGAATGAAATAGAAATGCTAACTATAAAAGTGCACAGTAACAAAGATCTGCTGTGTTGATGGACTTACAGTGCCAAGGAAAGAATCAGTAAACTTGAAGGTAGTCAAAAGAAATTACCGAAATTGGAACACGAAGGGAACGTAAGTGCCCTGACAGCACAGTGACTTTCATTTTGATGTTTGTCTGTTTCGTCTGTTTTCGTGAACTGTGCTTTGGTGGCATATCTGAAATCAAGTCTGTCCCGGCGAGTATCCTGTGGGCACTTGTGTAGAACATAATACTGTTTCTCTATAAATGTCACCTAGGTCATGTTGGTTGACAGTGTTGGTCAGGTCATCCAATATCTTTACTGATTTTTGGCTTATTTGGTCATTGCTGTTCTCTTTCTTTAGTTTTTCTTTCAAGTGTGTTTAACTACCTGCGTTTCATTATTTAGTGATGTGGTTGTCTACCTGTCTGTCTGTCCCCTGTCAGACTGTCAGGTCAATAGAGACAGGAACTATATTCCTCGTTGCTCGATTCCCAGCACCTAGGACTGTTCTTGGGTCTCATTCACCGTTAAATAAATATTTGTTGCATGGAACAATGTTTTATTTTTATTTTACAGATGAGGGACCCAAGGCCAAGAAAGGTTAAGCTGCGACAAAATACACTGGGGTTCTGGGCTTGGTTTCTAGATTCTCCAAATGATAGTATGGTTGAACATCAGTGCTGGAAAGTCTGGCATCTTCAGGTTCACACGTGTAGAATCTGAGCCCCTAGACTCACTCAGTACGGCAAAGAGAAGAGCCCAAGTTTCTGGGTCTTGGTCTGGGGCACCGAGCTTCTGTAGCTGCCTCTCCTTGGACATGAGGGCGACTTCAAAGTTTGTGAAGATGCCGGAGGAATACTACTGTGTTTTCTGCTTCTGTCATGGAGGAATAAACTCTGAGAATAAATAGTGCCTCCCAGGTTATTACTGCGAACTCAGGACAAAGTTTTAAAAGCAGTGAAGAAAAACAAGAGTACACTGAAAGGGAATCAAACTTGAGGAAATGACCAGCACAGGCTGTTTTCCTGGATCTCTACATTTACGGTAATAAGGGAGCAGATTAAACTGCTGCTGAAATTCCTGCCTCATTCTGGCCAGGTGGAAACACAAAAGAACCAGGGGCCGCTCCTGACTGGGCAGCAGCAGGGATGAATTTCAGGTTGAATCCGGCACAAAGGGTGCATACTGATTCCATCTAGAAAATGCACAGTAATGTGTGCACAGCAGGTAGGAAGTACAGGAGGTGGGAAGCACAGCAGGTTTGCCTGGGGCAAGGGGCACTAGGAACGGTGGATGGAAGAGGCATGAGCAGGAATGTTCTTTGTCTGAGTGTGTGGTGGTTTCTTGTGTGCACACACTTTAAACAGATACATTACATTAATTATACATTAATTATAGGTTAATTATAGGTTACACCTCAGTAAGGCTAACGAAAGGTCCCTATGTGTGCACTTAGGCCTTGCCATTCACAGGCAGCCTCCGGCCCCCCAAAGGGTTACACAGGGGCTGCCCCGAGGCAGCAACACGTGGCCAGCCAGTGTGCCGGGCCACACCCTGCCTTCTCCATCTGTGATCCTTGGACAAGCAGCTTTGCATGGGCCTCAGTTTCTCCACTCCTAATACAGAGGCAAAACACCTATTTGTAGAGTTTAATGAGTATAATTCTGTGTAAAAACCTTAGAAACAATACAGAGCATATAATCGTTTAATTCATGACAGCCATTATTATTTCTTTTTGACTGTGTCTTAGACACAGTGTGCTTGCTAACCGTGGTAAGACATAGGAAGTGCTTGGTTTGGATTATAACTGAGTAGATTTTACTTTTTGCCTATTTTAATGCCGAGTTGTATGTTTTCTGGGAATTCTGTGAGACACACATTAGGCAGGTCCGCGGCGTTTGTCTCTTCTAACTCAGCGGCAGTTTCTCCAGGTCGGAGGGTCAGGGGGGCGTGCGGCGTCATCCGTGTGCCGTCTGCAGCCTGACAGGTCTCGGGGTGACACACCAGCCCGGTGATACACACTAAACTCCTGCTGCTTTTGTGAGTAGCAAATGGAGTAAATTATGTGTCTTCCGAGATCCCCAGAGGAGACATCTTTACATCTGGAGAAACCCCTTTTGTCTTCTTTATTCTCCAGTAATGGAGTTGTGGAAGTCCAATTTGACAGTAAAAATATTAACCTCTAAAGGCAACTGTCCCGGGATGACATTTACAAGGCATTTTACACATGCTCAAAGATTAACCTGACGTAGCTCATCTGTTTCCTGTCTCTGTGTACCCATTCTGAGCTCCTCTCATATTAGGCTTGATAGCATTTGGTTTTCCACGTTCCTCCTGTGTTCAGAGAGCCCCGAAGGTATCATTTAGATGAACGATGGGGGACTGACGCTGATTTTTACCTTGTCAGGCCTTTCTGCCATGTCTTAGGACTCTCTCCCCGACACATATGTACTTTCTCTGTGACCTCATCTACTGGGCCTTCAGTTCTAGTCAAAAGACCCACTTGACTACTGGGAATCCAAGGTCACGCATTTATTAGCTTTGTGTCCCCATACTTCCTGTTTCTTCTCCTGGTCTGTTTCCTCTCATACATGTGAAATTACTTTTATTTTTCTTCACGTGATTAGCACATGAGAACCTTGTGTAAGTGCCCTTGTCTCCCTTTATACCCGGATGTATGCTGCTTATTGTGACGCACAGGAATGAAAGGGTCCCAGAAGAAGGAGTTGTGACACGGTTGCACATTCAACATCTATTCACTGAACACTTTCTATATGCCCTTCATTGTGATGGGGGCAGAGACATAGCAGTGAAGAGGGGAGAGGCCCAAGTTTTCAAGAAGATTGTCTTCAGGTGGGGAGACTAGAAACAACCAAGAATGTTGCAAGAGTGGTAATTATTGGGAGGCAAATGATATAACAGTGCAATGTGCATAGCGTAAGTCCTACTGTAAAAGCAGTAGGACATGTAGGTAGTAGCGTGGTATTTGTAAATATAATATACCAGTGGAACACACAGCAAATTAGATAGAAGAACACAGCATAATACAGGTGGAGAGACATCAGGTAAGGGGGTGGCAAGTTCGAGTTAGAACTGACTAACGGGATGCAAGGATAGGTATTTGAGTTGAGGTCCAAACCTTCATGATGCTTTTCACAGCAAGCAACAAAAATACTTGGCTGAAAATGGCTTTACCAACCAGGAAAATCACCTGATAAGTCTCAAAGTCAGGTGGTGCCAGGTGGGCTGGTCCAGTGACCCCTCCGGGTTATCAAGGACCAGGGTTTCTTCTGTCTTTCTGTCCTTCTCAGCTACAGAGTCAGCCTGGTGCCCCAACCAGCTTCCTCGGAGTTCTTGGATGCTCGCAGCACTTCCGTGCTGTCATTTCCCACATGGCAACATC
>PVJO010022821.1:0-27347 GCA_004026905.1 Hystrix cristata | reverse complement strand
ATGATTGCCATCTCTTTTTCTTGGATTCTTCCCTTTACAAGGATGCAGTGACCTTCTTTGTCTCCCTTATTCAGTCTTGCCTTGACGTCTATTCTATCTGCAAATAGAACAGCCATCCCTGCTTTATTCTGTGTTCCTGTTGCATGAAGTATTGTTTTCCAGCCTTTGATTGTCAGTCTGTGAATTTTATTTTAAAATGGTAAATGTATTCATTGGATTATTTTTACTCTGTGTAGGGAATTTGCATTATATATGAGATTGTCTTATAGTCTTTTTCTTCACTATTTCTGTTTGATTTTTGTTTTGTTTTATAGGTACTAGAACTTCACACTGAGCTACATATCTAGACCTTTTTATTTTTCTATATTTCAAGACATGGTCTTGCTAGTTCCCTAAATTGCCCTTGCTGGGCTCAGAGAAGGTACAGTGCTTTGTTATTTACCTCATAAGAATATATTCCTATTTTTGTATTTATTTATTTTGAGACAAGCTCTCATTGTGTAGATGAGGCTATCCTTCAATTCCCAGTGAACATCCTATTTTAGACTCTAAGTGCTGGGATTACAGGAGGCAGCCTCCAAACTGGGTGTTCAGTTTTTATTGATTGCCTATTCATATATTATTTTCCCCCTCAATTTGCATAAGCATTCTCTGAAGGTAATCAGCATTGTATCCCCAGTGTGTAGCATAGCAATGTGTTTCACAATAATTGTACACACTCTTTACTGAACTTGTAAACATTTAATAATTTTTTTAACATTCAGTGTTATATTTAAGGTTGCAGTAATCTAGAGTTTAGTGTGAACTAATACAAAAACATTCGCTCTATCTCAGTGGATGTAAATAGATGCTTTTACCTTCTTAAACTACAATTTTAAAAAATTCTGTAAATGAATGTTTCCTGTTTGGTTTCATAGTCAATGTTAGTCTCCATGGTTAACTTTAGTAACCCTTTATAAGCTAATCCTGTTCACCGAATCACAACTGTAGTCAAATGTGAATTTGTCTGATATTTCAGGAAACAGCAGGTGTTTATGATTATAAATGATTTTCTTGGTGTCTGATAGAACAGTACCTTTCATTCATTTTTCTCATACATTTTTTTCCTGACTTAAACCCTCAGAACTCTTTTGAGTTTGGATGGGATTGCACATGTTTCTCAGTCTTTTGATGGAATGGAATGAATCAGATCCTGCTAGGACTGTTGTGCCCAATTTCCCTTTGTCTTAGTTATAGTTCATCTCTTCTCCTTCAGTGATCCACAAAGAATCCCTGGGGAACTTTTACCTCAATACTTAAGTGTTTCCACCGGCACCAGCTTTTCACCAAAGTAACCAACTAGTGAGCTTTAGAGTCCCCATAAATGCTATTCCACAGGAGTAGCCTGGCTGACTTTTCTTTCCCAGAGAACCCCAGAGATTTGCTATGAATCATTCCCATTGAGGTTAATTGGACAACACACTGAGAATACTGGTCATAAACTCAAACATCATCTGCTTAGATGCTAAAGATCAAACAGCAAAATTGAAGTTTATTTTAATTGGCACCCTTCTGTGAGGTGAGAAAGAAGTCAATTAACAGATTATTCTAATTATCAGAAGCATGTAAACATACCCCTGTATTGAAAGCTTTCTTATATTTTCTCCTTCATTCAACAGCCTATATTGGTCCATGACATTTCACTTCATCAAAAATATTTAGGTGAATAAATACAGCCCTTGTTAATTAGACATGCTATGTACTACAATGGAAATAAGTCTCTTAATTAATAACTGGATGTGAAATACTATTTATTAATATAAAATTTAACTTACCCATTACACATACTGTGGACTTTTATTATATGTCCTTCATATATTCCTTGAGAATACATTTTTAAAAATATATTTGAGGCTTATTTTCCTTCGGACATTTTTCCAGTTTTATATTTATCTAGTAAATAGAAATACTTAAAGAAACTTAGTTCTTTTGTAAATAAGTTGTATCTTTTGCAGCGCATGAGTGTGAGTAATTCAGTGACCTGGAGACTATTTTTAGTAGAAAATACCAGTAAAATTACTTTTTAAATGCAATTAAGTAAATAATTAAAGAATTACAATTTAAAAAGTAGGGCTAGATACAAATTACCAGTCCTCTATTTTTATATACAAATTATTTTGGCTAAAATAACATCTTTAAATCAAAGTATCAAGTTTTGACTGTTCGGCTGTAATATTATTGACTTAATGGGCTAGCTAGCTTTGCGTCTTTGTGACAAAATACTGAGGTAATCAACTCAAAGCAGGAAAGATTTGTGTTTGCTCAGGGTTTCAGAAGCTTCACGCTAAGGTTGGTGGATTTATTGATTTGGGCCCGAGGTAATGCAGAAGATCATGGCAGGGATGGCATGGTGGAGCAAAGCTGTTGGCCTGTGGAAGAAGGGCCAGGAACATGCTGCAGCTCCGAAGGGTGTGCTCCCATGACAGCTGCCATTAAACTCAGAGATAATGTAACTGAAGAGGAAATGCACTTCAATAAACAAAATGATCTGTGAGCTTAAAGAAGATACAAATAAATTTAGGTGAGCTAAGTGAAATAACACAGAACATGAATGACCTGTTTAGCAAAGAATTAGAATTCATGAAATGGTATAACAAAAAAAAAAATCAGTAGCATGGGCAGCAGAAATGACCAATGTGAGGAGAAAGTGTCAGAACGAGACGATGAGAGGCCTGTCATGGGTCACTGTGTACACAGACATACCTTAAAAACAATGCAAGATCATGGAAATGGATCCAACAGCTGCTAGATGAGGTAAAAAAGACTAGCCTAAGATTAATTGGAATTAGAGAAAAATAGAAGATGTATGAAAGGCACAGAAATGTGTTTATAGAAACTGTAGCAAAAATCTTTCGAAGTATAGGGAAAGAATTAAATGTGCAGGTAAGTGGTATATAGAACCCCAAATAGCCATATGAGAAAAGAACTTCTGGGATTTTGACCACAGTGTGTTGTGGAGATCTCCAAAACAAGGACAAAAATGTAAAAGCTGTTAGTGAAAAAGAACATTTCCCCTATAAAGGTAAATTTGTTGGAATTACTGCAGATTTCTCAACACAAATATTGAAGGCCCAGGAGCCCATAGAGGGAAGTTCCTCAATCCCTAAAAACATCTTTCAACCCAGATTAATATGTATTGCAAAACTATCTTTAAAAATTGATAGAGAAATTACAACCTTCATGACAAACAGTATCTTAAGAAATTTATGACTACCAAACCAGCACTACAAAAAATACTCAAGAATTATCTTAAACAGAGAAAATTAAGACATCAAAACCTGGATGCATATAGCAGGGAGGGTCAGCAGCTAAGCAAAAGGGCAAAATAAAAGAATCAGCCAATGACAGGAATCATCAATACCTTTCTGTAATGACTCTCACTGTAGATGCTCTCAGCTGCCCAAATGAGACACAGATTGGCAGAATGGATTAAAATACAAAACAAAACAAAAACAAAACAAAAAAATCTAACAGTATGCTATTCATAAAAGATATATTTATTGCAAAAATGAGTTCATAAACTATCTTAGTCACTTTCTTCATTAATGGGACAAAATGCCTGTCATACCACTTAGAGGAGGAGAGGTTTATTTTGGCTCACATTTAATTCCATAGTGGTCTAGCTCCAAGACTGGAAAACATGGAAGGAGGGGCATAGCATGCTCACTGCATAGTATACAGAAGGTAGAGAGCAAAGGGAGGAGCTGGAGAGGGAGACAAACCCTTCCAGGCCATGCCCTGAGTGGCCTGCCACTTCCATCCAGACCCCAATTCCTAATGGAAAATCAGCTAGAAGGACCTACAATCCAATCACTTTCCAACAACCCCACATGTGAATGTGTGAGGCTATAGAGGGGACATCTAGAAATAAACCATAATATTCTATGGTCCCCAAAGACTCATACATATTCTTTAATATAAAATGCATTTAGTCTATCTGTAAGAGTTGCCAAAGTCCAGTCTCGGCATTGGTGAAAAGTCTAAGTTTAAGGTTTCCTTTGATACTGCAGTAGAACTCTCCACTGCGAGCCAATTTAAATATCAAAAAAACATGAAAAACTGCTGACATACAAAGGTACAGGTACATGCCTATTCCAAGAAGAGAGAAACAGAAGTATAGAAAGAAATTGGACCAAAACAAGACTGAAACCCAGCAAGGTAAACATGAAATGCTCTGTGTTTAGCACCTGAGGTGAGCCATGCAGCTGAGAAGTGAGATACAAGGTCTTGGGCTCCCAACCCCTATGGAACTGCTGGTGGTTGTAGACCTCATGACCTCTCTCTTGGGCCATATTTGTTTATTGCTTGTGGCTGTCCTCAGACATCTCATGTTGGATTCTCTAACTGAGGTTTGCACTGTACTTTTTGCTTCACTCACACAGCATTACATAGTAATCTTTCAGGGGCACACTATCTGGCTTCTAAGGACTTCTGAAATCTATGTGGAAGTCTTCCTGACCCTTCAACTCTTACATTCTGCATGCCTATAAAATCAGCACCATTTGGATGACACCAAATAGTAGTCAGGCACCTTTGTATTGTAGCTGCAGAACTTTTCCAGTGTTTGAATGGCTGGGCACTATAAACTGAATCCTGGGGAACAAATTTTCTAGGTGGTTTTTCTAGAGCACAGTGCTGTAGGGCTCTCTCCCCAAAGCAAAGTCTTTGACTTTTGCAATTTTAAGCCTGTGCTAGGTGGGGCCTTGCTGGTTAGTCACATATCCTCAAGCCATCTTATCTTCCTGATCCAGAGTACACAGCTCTTTTTTAATGCTAATCTTTTTGCTTTCCTCTTCCATCTTTACAGGGCATTTTCTTTCTGACAAAGCTGAAAACATTTTAAGTGTGCTCTTTGCTCCTGTTTCTCACAGTAGATCTTGCTAAAACAGCAAGCAGTAACCATGCTACAGACTGAAGGCTGGGCTGCCTTGAAATTTCCATCCACAGATTAATCTTCTGCTCTTAATCTCAGTCTCCTCCAACGTATCAAGACATGAGGAAAATGTCTTTCTGCCACAGAATAATACAGATGCTATAGAGTCCAACTGCCAATGGAGTCTTTGTTTCCAATTGAAACTTCCTAAATCTGATCTTTCCTATGTGGTTTTTAAAAATCAGTATTCTGATCTTCTGATGTCTGACCAGAATCTCCCATCAAACTTGGTTTACAGCATTGTTGGATTGCTTATCCAGTTAGCATTTATAAATCTTTCCACATTCCTCATGTGAACCAGATCCAAAGGCTTCTGAACCATATGATGAGGAGACACAATAATGACCCCACTTTTAGTACCAAAATTTTTCTTGGTCCTTTTCCTTAGTGCTGGAAGAAAAATATCTAAGATTCACAACTTAGGAAAGGAAAGGTTTATTTTAACTCAAGTTTAAGTCCATATCATCTGGCTCCAAGGCAGGACTGCATGGCATAGGGCTAAAGTGAAGAAAAAGCCATTTACTTCATGGTGTCCAGGAAGCAAAGAGAAAGGGAAGGAGCTGGGGAGGGAGATAAACTCTTCCAGGCTATATGACTCTCCTCTTTCAACCAAACCCTACCTCCCAACAACCTGTCAGCTGTAAACCCCACTAATCCAATCATGTTCTAAAAGCTCTATGAGCATGTAAGGCTCTTGGGGGACATCTGGATATAACCCATGATATAGACTAATAAGGAATGGAAAACAGTATTCCATGACACAGGAGCTGATATCCTCTTTTCAGATAAGAGTGGATCAAGCCAAACTAATCAGAAGGGGCAAAGAAGATGGCTACATATTAGTTAATGGAAGCATTCATCAAAGAAGAGATAACAATTATAAATATATTTGCACAGAACAACAGCACACCCAACCTCATAAAACAAGTACTGCTGGACAAAAACAAAATTATAGTGAGGGACCTCAATACCCCATTGTTACAAGTAAACACATAAACTAGATTAAAAAAATCAAAGAAATAACACAGTTGAACAAAACATTTGAGGAAATGGACTTGCTATTTACAGACTATTCCAACCAACTATAACAGAATACACATTCCTTTTAGTGGCACACAAAACATTCTCCAGGGTAGACCACATATTAGTCAATAAAGGATGAAGAATAATTGAAATTATACCGTGCATATTATCAGATCATAGCACAATGAAACTAGAACTCAATGGCAAAACACAAATTATTTAAACACATAGAAATTAAACAATATAATCTTGGGGCTTTAGTGGAGGTAATAATATAGCTGAATAATACACCCGAATGACTAGGACTTCACCATATTCTCAAATACTAACCCACTGTGATATTAGCAGGGTTCACTTCTCTTGAGATAAGTTGTACAGGAACAATAAGGTCTGAGATATAGTTCTTTTGGTAGAATAAAATTTGAGAAGTGTTCTTTGAAGAACATTAGTAAAATAACTTATAGAGATTAAAGACATATAAAGTGCTCAAAAGAGCAGAGTTGGCAAATTGCCAGCCAATTCAGAGGCCTGCTTTTTCAAGAAAAGTTATTTCTTGTATGCTCATGCCCATTTATTTGCACATTGTTTAAGGCTACTTCGGTGACTGTAGCAGAATTGAGTATATATCACTGATATCATATAGGCAACAATGTTAAACATTTACTACTTTTATAGACTATTTTCTAACCCTTGAACAGGAAGATGACCAAAGAGAGGACTGATCACTGGTGGTGTAGAAAGAGGATTGTATTCTATGAGTTTGTGACTTCAGGAAATTTGAAGGTCAAGTTATACAAACTGAAGAAAAACATTTCTTACAAGGATGCATTAAGTAGTGAAAAGTTAAAGTGATACTGATTCACATTTTTGAGGCCCTATACTATAACATTATGGTTAAAATAGAAAATTCTAATCAGGTACATAGTCATACAATGAGATTCTGATCAACGCTTGAGCACTGAGCATTCACAGTGTGGGTGAAATCAAATTCTTCCTCTTGGAAACTCTACTTTCTTGGCTACAGAATGCTATTAATTTTTTTTTTAACCTTATCAGCTTGTTTTGACTTCTGCATTTCTTTAACATAGTTTAAGAAGCCTTGCATATTCTGGTTCCTACCTGTTTCCAGGTCTCTGCTGGAACCCTCAGTATTTTCCCTCTTATTTTTGCATAGAAGAACTTCATTAGATCCTACTTTTTTTTTTTTTTTTGTCCTTGGCCTTGCATTCTCATCCTTCATTGAATGGAGAATACTCCATTCTGTATTTTTGATTTCTGTTTAATTCTTTCTTTATGATATTAGGCTTTTCTTGTTCCTAGGTAGAGTTAGTCTCCTCACATATTTTTATATTTCTATAAAATATAAAAATTTTATATTTTTATATTTCTATAAAATATAAAAATTTTATATTTTTTTTAGGCAAATTATAGCTATCTCTGTATTTTCCTTATGGTTAGAAAATAAACTTTACTAGAACAGGGACCACATAAGTCACCTTCAAAAACTGAGCATGAAGTTAACTAATATATATAATTACATATGTATTGGAAAACTAAATAAAACTGTTGACAAATTATGAAAAAGTTTTACAATTACATTATTATCATCATTTTTATTGCAAGTATGAAATGTGACATTTAAAAAATTTTATTTTTTACCATGCTTGCTATATAGCATGGATCTCGAATGACCTCCAAAAGCCTGGGTATTGATGTTTGGCCTCTAGCCTGTGATGCTATTAGGAAATATTAGAACCATTAGAATCTGGTGCCTACTATAAGATAGCTCCTGTGGGCATGAACCCTACAATGGTCGTAAGACTCTGGCCTCTTTTCTTTTTCTTTCTTTTTGTTTCTTGGCTACCATGAAGTTAACAGGTCTCCTCACCATGCACTCTCACCATGAGGGAACTGGACCAAACAACCACGAACCAAGACCTCTGAAACTGAACCAAAATAAACTTTTCCTATTGACTGTCTTAATTGCTTGTTATAGTGATGGAAAGCTAACACAATGCTTTTGTGTAAAATAAAACATCTTGAAGAACAGAAAAATTTATCACCATGCTTTATATAATAATTTATGTGAGCAAATGTACTTGATTAATTATGCCAGCATTTGATGATCAAAAAAAGAAAATTCTGTCAGCTACTCACAACAGCATTAGTACTGGTTAAGCTGCTCAGTGTCTGTTAGTCACTGTTAGCTCAAGTTCCTCTCATTTTTTATATGCCGAAAGAAGGGAAGAAAAATGGTAATACTGACTTTGGGGAATCCAATCCACTGTATAGGAATAATGATGATTTCTTCAGTCTGTTTCTGGAGATTATGTGATTTTGAAAAAACGGACTGTCTGTAAAGACAAATCATCTCAGGTGTTAAGTTGGGTACTCGTGGCATATAGAAAATATATATAGTTAACCCTGGTATTTGCCATAAATTCTCAGGACATTAAATTTCTTGTGTTAGTGCTCTATTACAGTATGTGTGAAGAGTGAGAAAGCTGGAGTTATTCTAAAATAATAGCATTTGGTATCTATCTTTTAATTTCAAATCTCTTGCTATTCGACCCATTGCCCTTTTTAGAGGCCTTCTGGCAGCCACTTTCTGCAGTTAAAGAAAAAGATAAAGTAGACAAAGAGACCAGAAACTGAGCAACAAGTGTCAAAGCTAAGCAATAACATGGGTATACAAGAAGACATTGTTCATCATCCTTATGCTCAGGCAAGAGTAGGAATATTTTTAATTAAGAATTTATGAAGTTTTATTGTGGAATCCAGTTGGCAGTTATATTTCTATCAGTTAATTTTTGATAATTTGATTTAAACTATGTTGCTGACAGTGACATACATCATCTTCGGATGTCTGTATTAAAATCTGGAAATGTATTCACTGCAGTTAACACACCATTCAATATGTACTTTGTAAATCCTAGAAGATAAAAAGAAAATACGACCAAGATGCAACTCTTTGTGACCTCTAGCCTGCCCTGTGATTGATGTTAAAATATATCTTCAGGGTTTCAATAATGTATACAAAACTTGGTTTGTGGGAAGCCTCTTGGGAGGCTATTTTTTTTTAAATCTTCTAGTTTCAAATCCTCTGATTAATCATAGGATATTTTACTACAGAGACAGACAAGTGAATGTTCACACATTTAAGCCAGAAATGAATATTATTAGATGTATAACTGGGTATGTAAAACATACACCTTCCAAAACCTTCACCTTTGCACTACCCATTTCACCACAGACTGACCTCTTCCGGGGCAAGTATGGAAATTAGCTTTGTAAGTTCCCATTCTTGCTCCAAAGACTAGTTATATGTAAAGAATGTAATGGCAATTGATTAACATGCAGATTTTAGTACCATATGTATTTAGTATTGGGATGCTGTATATGAATTAAAAGAAAAGGATTCTCGTAGAGAACAGAAGGAACATTAAAATATAAATAGTATCTATTAAATAGTATACATTAAAGTATAAATAGGAAAACTAAGTCAAATTGATATATTTGTTTGGTGCCTCATAGCTTATTTCTTTTCTAATTTTGGAGAAGAAATTTGTTCATGTGTTTAGTTTGGTTTCAGTGTCCCTTCCCTTCCCTCCTCTCCCCGCCCTTCCTCTCCACTCTCTTCTCTTCTCTCTCTCCCAGCACCGCCTCCAGGCTGGATGACATCTCAAAGAACACTGAACAGCGAGCTTGACCAATATGTACTCATGTTGCTTGTAACTCAGAATGTGCACAACTGTTACTTTTGGTAAAGACACTCCACCGTCACACTTAGAGTAATTATTCCCTCTCCAAAGATCAGCTCATCTTCCTTTAGTCCACTCTTGACATTGGTCTCAAGAAAATATGAAAGTGTCCTCTTTTCAATATATCTACTCATATATGACAAAGCGCAGGACCCCAAGTTATGCATTGCTCTAGCACTGATGAAAACTACCCTATTAAGGAACAAAGAATGGTTATAGCAAAGATAATACAGGCAGCTAAGTTAGACAGAAATTAATATACTGCCACAGCAGGATTGGGCCCTCAAGGAAGTCATCACAAAAAATAGACATCAGAATTATGGCTGGGGACAAGTAGAAACAATTGCCAGGCCTACAAGTCTCCCTAAGAGAGAAACAGCAATTTGGGATTACACTACAATAGCACCACTCAGTCTAGCAAACTCATAGCTATGAGGCATATATGTGGGTGATCAGAATGCATGAACCCCTACTCCCTTTCCCCAAATGCCCTTGCTTTTGCCACAATGCCTCATTTCCCTACTGGATCAATTTAAGTAAGTGGCTGTACTTGTAATCCTACAGGTTGATTGTAGTTTGACCCACATTATACCCACATTGTGATTTTGCTGTGTAAATTACCCCTGACAAAAGACCTTTGTGGCCACCCACTTGGGCCTCTCCTGGAAATCCAGGAGGTAGTCCCACTTATTTCCAAAAAAAACTCTCCTAACTTTCTGTTTGCTTTAGGACTTCATTCTTTGATGTTGTGAGACCACAAACCCAGCATATATGATATTTTTCTTATATCAAAGAGATCAGTTCCAATATTAACCTCTCCCTGGCTACATTCAATATCTTGTCACTGGCATTTGATAAACTTACAGGATATTGCTTTCAAAGGCAGAGGCCGCCCACCTCTATCAGGGAATACTCTGGGTGTTTCAGAAGGTTTTTTTTTGTTGTTGTTGTTTGTTTTTTATTGTTTTATCTACATTCTACATTAATATGTGCATTCAGGTAATTGTAAGATTATCATTAGGCATGTTTATAAAAAATGATTATCCGATATTCTCAAGGATTTGCTATGACTTATAAAAGCACTGTCACAAATTTTCTGCCATTGACTGTATTTTAAATTCTTTTGATTTTGAATCTATGGTCTAAGGACTAAACCTAACGCATTCTTGCAGCAAATACAATTTCCAATTACTTTTTAAAATGCACTTCGAATCATTCAAGGTTTCTCCCTTCTAAACAAAAAAGAAAATAGAGATTAAGTAGGGAAATGGAAAAGAAAACTGTTGAACGCAGTCAAGATAACTAACTATGATACTAAGAAATAGCTTGTCTGAAACATAATGGAAATGAGTGGAGAATCTCAAGTATTAATAAGTACTTTATGCTTTTAAGGAGACAGAATTTTGAAAAGCTCTTGACTAAGTTAAAGGGCCATATTTGAAAAGTGGATGAAAAAAATCTACTGGCTTTAAATATGTGAGCTAATCTCTTGTGTGAGTAATTGATGAGTCTAATTAAAATGGAAAAACCTTAGAGAAAAAATCGAGCAAAGAGGAAATGGACGGAAAGTTCAACATCAGACAAAGGCCTACTTAATCTACCGTGAAAGGAAAATCAGGTCTCTGCCTTTTCAAGGGCAGAACATGGAACAAGAAAGGGAATCAACTAATTGTGTGGAGTGGAGAGAGGGCCTCATTGTACTGGTCGGAAAAGTCACCACCACATTTGCTCTGACCTGGCTTGAGCATTTATAGGAAAGTGAAAGTCGGAAAAAATTTTTAGTAAGAATGACCTACCTTTTCAGAAAAAAAAAAAATCAACAATTTCCACAGTCTTAAAATTCACAGGGATCTCACTTGAATATAATAAAGAAAGAAACATTAAAAGGTAAATTGATTTATATCACATTAAAAAAAAAAACTTGCCCTTTTTTCTTTCTTCCTAAACTACTCCATTAAGGCATTATTAACATACAAAAAGATACACAGACTTAATGTATACTACTTGATGAGTTTGGAGATAAGTAGAGCCCGTGAAAACACTGCCACAGTCTATACAAAAAACATCTCCATCACTCCCAGAAGTTCCCTCCTATTCATTTCTTTCTTTACTTTCCCCACATTTTTATTAGTATATATTGGTTGTATAGATTAACGGGTTTCCTTTGACAGATTTGTACTTGCCCGTAGCATACTTTAATCATTTCCTGCTGTCATTCCCTTGTCCCACCCTCCACCCAGCTTTTACATTTCTTGGGATAGCACTTCAATGTATATAATGTATTTTGATCACTTTCAGGCCCTCTATTAGCCACCCTCTCCTTTTTTTTATCTTTTTGTGATAAGAAAACCTAAAATAAGATCAATTATTTTATCCAATTTTAAGTATATAATAGAAAATTATTAAAGATAGGCACTATGCTATCTCCAGAACAGTTTTATCTTGCATCAAAGTTGGTACACTTTAATTATTAACTCCCCATTTCTACCATTTTTTAGCTCCTACAAACCACCATTTGACTCAGCTTGTATGAGTTATAATATTTCAGATTCCTCATATAATTGTTATTATTTTATATATATATATTTTTTACCAAGAACATGTATTGGTACGTTATATACATAATGATCATAATCAACATGGTTATTTTGTACCTGTACATGATGTGCCTTGGTTTTCCCCCCTTCCCATTCCCACCCTTCCATTCACCCACCCCTCTCTATTTGCAACAAGTTTATTTACACTTTTCCATTTTTTTCCCTTTCATTTTACTTTTAACCTTCTTCTTTATCCCCCTTTTCCCTACCTAGTTCTCTTCTCTTTTGAATCCTATCTCTTTTTTTTTTAAACATAGTATCTATTATACCCCTTTGTCCTTATTTACACTTACGGTTTCTCATATCAGAGAAACAATTCGATGTGTACTGATAAGTATCTGATTTATTTCACTTAATAATATGTTCTCAAGGAACATCCATTTACAGACAAATGACTCTAGTTTATTCTTTTTTATGGCAGTTTAGTACTCCATTGTGTAGAAAAACCACATCTTCTTTAGCCATTCATTAGTTGTTGGGCATTTAGGTTGTTTCCAAGACTTAGCTATTACAAACTGTGGTGCTATGAACATGGTTGTGCATATATCACTGTGATATGATGATTTTAATTCTTCATAGGCAGTCAGAGAAGGATTGGGCCTTGAGGAAGTCAGTGCAAAAGATGAAACGTATTAAGATCATGGTTGGAGGTGAATCTAGGCCTTGAGATGGAGACACAATAGCCAGGCCTACCTTTCTCCCTAAAGATAAATAACTAGATTATACTGTAATTAATACCATCTCCCGTGAGCCCATATAAGTATCAGATACATAGGTGCATAGAAGAACATCTGGATCTGTACTTCCATCCATTTCCAAGAATGTATTTGTTCTTTTCATGTACCCTGGTTATGGGCCTTGTTTCTCTATTTGATCAATATTAAATAAATGACTATACTTATAATTGACTAGGTTGATTGTAGTTTGAGTCACGTTATACTCGTGTTGTGATTTTGCTGTGTAAAATACTCCCGACAAAGTGCCTCAGTGGCCACCCGCTGGTGACTCCTAGAAATGTAGAAGCTATTCTTATCTCCAGTAAAACTCTCCTGAATCTCCTTTGGTTTACAACTTCATTCATCAGTGATGTGAGACCATGAATTTGGCACATCTGAAATCTAACAGGTTGGGAGTTATTTTTCCCCTTCAGAGCATCTTGCAGTATTTTCCCTTCAGTGCCTGGTTTATTTTGCTTTTCATAATGTCCTTCGAGTTCATCTTTTGTGTTGAATGAACAATATTTTTAGGGCTAATATTCCACTGTATATAACACAGTGTCTTTATTTAATTCATCCATTGCTAGACATTTAGGTTGCTTTCACATTTTCACTATTGTGACTAATATTTTATTATGCATGAAGATGCAGCTATTTCTTCCAGATAATGATTTCCCTTCTGTTGGATAAAAACCCAAAATGGGATTGCTGAATCACATGATAGTTCTATTTTTAATTTTTTTGAAAACCTCTATACTTTTTTTCATCAAAACTGTATGAGAATTTCCTTTTGTCCACATCCTTTCTAATTCTTACCTTTCGTTAACTATGCTAAAAGGTGAGTAATGATATCATATTTTGGTTTGGGTCTCTGTTTTCCTGATTATTGGTGGTACTAACAATCTTTCCATATATTTTCTGCCCATTTGTATATTTTCTTTGAAGTGATAATTTTCTTTGAAGTGATAACTATTCAAATCTTTGGCCATATTTATTCAATCATTTTTTTTTTTTTTTGTACCAGGAATCGAACTCAGGGCCTTGTGCTTGCAAGGCAAGCACTTTAACCACTGAGCTAAATCCCTGGCACCTTTGGCCATATTTAATAAAGTTATTTGTTGGTGCTTTTCGGCTCTGGAGATGCAAATTTCTTTGCTTTGATTTTGATGGTGGATCTTTTAAGAGATTCAGGACTTGCAAATATTTTTCCCATCCTGCAGGTCACCTTTCTATTTTGCTGATAGTTATCTTTACTGCACAGGAGCTGTGTAGCTTAACATAGTTCCACTTGCCTGTTTTTGGTTTTGTTACCAGCACTTTTGTTATCACAGCCAAAATAACTCTACTCCAGCCAGTGTCAAGAGGCTCTTCTCTGTGTTTTCGTCTAGAAATTTTATAGTTTCAGGTCTTACATTAAAATTTTTAATCTATTTTCCTTACTTCTCCTGTATAGTATTAGAGTCCAATCTCATTCGTTTGTATCACATAAATTTGATGTGTTTAGATATCCCCAGCCCTAGATAGCAAATGAATTTTAAATTCTGTTTAAATGTTACAAGAAGCTAAAAAGCCAAAAAATGAAGCTAAATAGGAAGGACACAGAAGGAAGGTCTCACGAAAAAAATTTAAAACTGTACAAAAAAGTGGAGAAGAGGGAGAAATGAAAGAAAAATGGAATAGGAAAATAAATTCAGCTTAAGTCCTAGTTTCCTCTTGTTACTCAAACATTTTCAGGCTTCCTTCCAGAAAAGTACAACAGTGACTTTCTGTGCCACATGGCTCTATGTGTCCTACTTGTTCAATAAATATTTGTTAATGATGCTTTTCTTATCTTTCCATCACTCTTCAGACACATTTCATCTCCAAGCACTTCTCTCCAATGCAAGGTAATCTTTGTGTTTACAGATCAGTATTATAAAACAATTGATCCAAAGCACTCTAGCTATTAAAGCACAATTTAATGCAGGAAAAGTGATAAAAGAATGAAGTATTGAAGTCATCCTTCTCTTGAATTACCTTATACTCCTTCACATCAATTGTAAAAATCAGACTAAAGGACAATCAAAACTGCTTCCCCTAGTGGATAGACTAATACATTATAAAATATGTTTATAGTCTGTCACAAGACAACACTTAACACTTTTAAGTCAAATAAAAATACCTGTTCTCAAACTCATGCCAAATAAAATGTTATGCTTAGTGCCATGAAATAAACTGAGGTCTACAGATTATACTAGTGTTTAGCCATGCTTAAAACAAATATGATAGTTATAGAGAAAATCTAACACATTCTGTTAATATTCATTTTGAACTAATGTGTAGTTCATGATTTATTTTATTTTTTTGGTACTGGGATCAAACTCGGGGGCCTTGTGCTTACAAGGCAAGCACTCTAACCACTGAGCTAAATCCCCGGCCAGGTTCACTATTTTTTCAAGGGGCTTTTCTATTCTTTTTGGTTATAGTGTTTCCTAAAAGGAAACTTATGTTTGCTTTCATTTGTTCTCTCTAAACATTTTACAATATTAATAATTTTTTTATTTTGCAATGACTTTATGCCTTCACTTCCAACTTCCTTTGGATATGGATGCTTTTGAAATACAACTAAGATAGTTTCTTAAGACTGGCAAGTAATATCTTCGCAAGTATAATTCAACAAAATATAAAGGAGAAATTGGTGGATATTTTGTAAGCTATTTCACTGATTTATGAATCATGAAAATAGCCTTACAGATAATGATTTAAACATTTTTGTATTTAAAATTCCGGTGGAAAAATCCAAATAAATTTGATTTAGCGGGTTTGCAGTGTGATAAGAGGTCATGAGAAAGCATTTAGTGTGCCTGACTTGTTAAGAAAAACAATATAATTTTATGGCATTTCCCTACAACCAATTAATTGTATCAAGTTCATAGATAAAGTCCAGTAGTTACTGGAATGTGCAAACAACAAAACTGATCAGATATACAAACAAATACATCTTCAACATTTCATTCAGAATATTCAAAATTGCACTAAGTGTACAAATCTTAGGTTAGAAGAGAGACATAAATCAATAACATCTGCTTAACATTAGGGGATGGTAGACTACAGTGCATCCTACCCTACATCTTTCTGTAATGCTCATAAAAAAGTAAGAAATGGTGGGGAAAAAAGACAAAAACTAAAACTACTATAGGAAAAATAAATACACGAAACAAAAATAAGAAGGACTCTCTACCCTTTGTAAAATGTAGAGAGTTTTTTCGAGGCAGCTAACATTGAATATTCATTTTCTTTAAGAAAAATATTGTTATTTTTTGTTTCTATTCCATATTCTCACTCCTTGTTAATACTTCTATTTCTCTTTCATTTTATACCCATATTTATTTCTACATTTCAATACGATAGACATGCACTAAGGATGTATGTATGGGTGGGAGGGTGGTGGTGGTAGTGAGAGCGAACAAATGTGATGAAGAAGGTGAAATTTGTTTGTGGTGTAGGTGGGCACAAATATTCTAAACACGAAATAAAACATTCTATTCTGTCTCACTCGCAAAGTTATCAAGTTAAGAGAACACAAAACATAATGAGCAGTGTTTTAAAAATTAGGAGTTTGTTTCCATTTAATTAAAAATGTTTAAATTTTATATTTTGACAGATAATTTATATACATAAGTTGTATATATATCATACTATATTGTTCCCCATACATTATGATAGCGTTTCACATACATTATCATAATGTATGTTCCCCATATAACATGTATATAACATAGAATTATTATATCAGGTTGATTAATATATCTATCACCTTATATACTTATACTTTGTCTAGGGTAAAGATAAGTGAAATAAACTTTTTGAACAATGTTCAAATATATATTACTTTGATATTAATTATTTTATCTATGCCATACAATAGATCATTGGAACTTACTCCTCTTAACTGAGACTTTGTATTCTTTGACTATGTTCTGTCCTCTCTCCCCATGCACCTCAGTCCCAACCTCAGCGTTTTGTACGCACCTTTCTGATCTCTCTCTGTCAATTTGCTCAGAGTTCACATATAAGTTGGATCATGTCATGTGTATGCTTTTGTACCTGGCTTATTTCACTTAGCATAATGTCCTCTAGATTTATTCATGTCACAAAGGACAGAATTTTCTTCTTTTTGAAATACTCTTTGACATTTGACTTCAAATTCTTTGGTTTTATACCCAGAAGTGAAATTGCTGGATCATACGATAATTCTATTTTTGAGTTTTTGAGGAACCCCCTTGTCATTTTCCAGAATGACTACAGCAATTTATATTCCCACCAAGAGTTTGCAAAGGTTCCTTTCCCCCAAGTCCCCCATATCCTCACCAATACTGTGTCTACTTTAGCTTTTTGAGAATAGCCATCTAAGAGATATGAGATGATATTTCATTATGGGCTTGATTTGCATTTCTCTCATGATTTTCATGTACTTACTGGCCATACTTACTCTTCTACTAGAAATTTGTATTAAGATCCTTCACCCAGTTTTTAATGGTGATATGTGTTTTCTCGTTATTAAGTAGACTGCTTTCCTTATATATTTTGGATATTAGCCTCATACCTGACGTTCGAATTGTGACTCTTTTCTCCCTATTTGTAAGTTGACTTTTCACTTTTAATTATTCTTTTTACTACGCTGAAGATTTATAGTTTGTGCAATCCATTTTTAAATTTTTAAAAATGTTTTGGCTTTTTGGTACAGGGTCTTGCTATGTATTCCAGGCTGATCTTGAATTCACTGTGTGGCTCAGTCTGGCCTTGAACACATGATGATCTTCCTGCCTCAGCCTTCCAAGTGCTGGGATTATAGGCAGGTGACACTATGCCCAGCTCAATTCATTTTATTTTTAATAGATATTTTAGTAGTGTTTTAGCTTCACAGCAAAATTCATGAGAAGCTACAGAAATGACCCACTAACTCCCTTTCCCCATGCATATATAACAATCCACATTATTAACATCCCACACACTTGTTAAAATTGATGAGTCTGTATTGACATTATTACCCACAAAATGACAACTGGTAATGATTTACATTAATTATATACTATTTATGTAATATAATACATGATTACATTATTCTTGGTCTTGTGCATTCTAACATTAAAAAAAATTACGATGGCATATGTCTGTAGCAGCCACATATCAGTTATGGATTGTTCAATCTTTTCTGTCTTTTGAAAGAACTAGAATAAAATCAGTATTCTCTTTTTCTTGTTTGTTGGCTCATGTTGTAAAATTATCTCAGCCTCTTATGTTCTTTGTGGGAGTATTTCAAATTGCAGATTTGTTTCACTAATGGTTAACAGAAGAGTTCAAGGAATTTGTATTCTTCTAAAATATGCCATTCGGCCTCATATTATCCTCTTCTTAAAAATTTCCTATACATTCATTCAAAAACATCCTTTCCTTGATATATCAACCAGCCATCTGGTAGAAAGTAGTCCACAAGGAAACTTTCACTTGAGGGGAATGCAGGAGTTTTACCATTTACTGTGAATAAGGATTGATATTTCTTGCTAAACCTGTAATAAGGCATCTCTCTGGGTGTAATGAGACTGTTATTTCTAAGCATTCTTTCTGATCAAGGAATTTCTTTCTTAGCAAAAGAAGTAATGCTATAAATTGATGTCCATGTAATTCACAGGTCTTATTATGTACCTCATAACCTAGAAATAGCTGAGTTTAGAAATCAGTAGAATGAGCTAGTAAAAACAAAGTGAAAAATTTTTGTGAGTGAAAAGCCCTGTAAATTTTGTGTTCTGCTGTAGCTCACATGGTCAGTTTATTCCCAGAACCAGTTAATACTCTATATTACTCTTTCTACCTTGTGAGAGGTACAAAGATTTCCATGTCAAGGGGAGGAAGTCGCCATATTACCTTGTGCAATATAACTAATGGCCTACTCTCCAAATTATTGCTAAAACAATCTCAAAACTTTGGTCTTCTGCGTAGACTTAGATTTCCACCAGGGAACTGAACAATGACTTGGAAATTAAGATGCCACTTGCCTATTCGGAATTCTCATGTTACTAAAATTGCAGGCAGTAACGGCAATAATGGTGCTGCTTAAAGAGGTCAGTACTACTTATTAAATGAAAAATAAACTGCTATTAAAGTAATATGTGTAGAATAGAAGGAATCTTCTAAGGCACCTCCTACTACTTCTAAGGCCACTGAAAAGAGTTATTAACCATAGTAACACACTGCAAGAAGGGGCACTTAAGCCATTTACTTTTCAAGAATGTATGTCTGAGTCACAACACAGAGTAAAAATCCCTGGCTAATGAAAGTAAGGGCTGACAGAAAACGGAATTTGAATTGGGTTGTAAAGAAAGGAAATAAAATCTGTAGTTGCTTCTTTTATTTCTTGATATGTAGTAAGCATATATTTATTTTTAGCCTACTTTATCTATTTTATTCTCCTTTTAGACTATTATATTTTATAAAGTATGCTGATAATTACCCTGTATGTTGATCTCTGAGTTACAAGATATCAAGGTAAGATTATGAATGAACAAAGATAAATTATCATCACTCAAGTTCATATTGATTCTTATGCAATGAGTTCCAATTTTAAAGGTAATATCAAAAATTTTCAAATATGTCAATAAGTGAGAGCCACTCTCCTGATACCACTACTATTTCTTGCTTGTGTTGCCAAGATAATTTATGGATCTCTACTATTTTCTGCAACAATGTACAATTGTTCAGGGAAATCCTGTTTTCAGTATTTTCTCCTTGACTTTGATTTTCAGCAAGATTTTATGAAATTGTATTTAGGGTTTTCTGTATTTGTTCTGGAGTTCAATGGACTTCTTGCTTAGAAGAAGTTCAATGGACTTCTTTCTGTGGGTAAGAGTAACCCTCTAGGGATTGTTAACTTTTTCTGATGCTCTTTTGTCTAATGATTGGTTGGATTATTTTAGTAGAGTCTGTTTTACTCCCTTCTCCTACAGTTTTAAGTCTTTTTATTGCTTCTCTCTAGGGAGACCAGGGTTTTGGAAGACCTCCATTTGCTCTTTTCCTTACTGTTCCGAGGAGTTAAGCTCCACTAATTGCCAAGTGATTGCTCTACTGCTTTCTACAATGCCCAGAGCATATATTGCTCCTCCACCTAATCCGAATACATTGTTTCCTTTGAGGGAATAGGTGCCAAGGTTAAGGTGAGGGATCTTTCGTGACACCACATGGACTTTCTTTCCCAGGTTCTCTAATGTCTGAGCCAGAACTCTGGAGATGGGGGAGTGCTACTCAGCACTTTGTTCACTGCTGCAGGGGTGAGTGCTCGGGAGCTGAGGAAGCAGTAGCCTCCTGCCTTCCTTCCTGTGGAGAGGAGACTCTATCGTTTGGGGTAGAGCCAGGGCTATTTAGGAACCATTCTTCTTTCTTTTTTGGTGGGTGTTGGGGGGGTGCTGGGGATCGAACTCAGGGCCTTGCACTTGCTAACCACTAAGCTAAATCCCCAGCCCCCAGGAACCATTATTCTTAGGGGAGCTTTGTGGAGCTTCGACCAAGCCAGAGCCTCCTCCCTGTGAATGGGACGTCAGTATAAGAAGAATGCCCTCATCTCTTAGTCAGCTTGCCTCCTCTCTGCTACTTCATTTTTTACAGTGCACACACTGTTTGATCTCCATCTTTCTAAGGGAAATCACAGCAGTCTTGTTTTCTTCATCCGTGTGTATCTGTCTACGAAGAACCCAGACAGAAATCTGGAGCAATCTTGATGCTCACTATGTTGTTTTTCCTTCTCTTGCAGAGTACGTCACTATATTTGTTGTAACAGTTTTTAAATGCATCTTGTCTGATGATGTCGTATTAATAGATGGAAAGAAAGTTTTGTACCAGCTGTTTTGTCATGGAAGGAAGCGGATATTTTGAAGACATCGGATGCATAAGGTTAAATTGTTTTTTGCCTAGAGTAATTTTTAATCCTGTTAATTGAACCCTGATATATTCAGAAAGAATTCAAATAGAAGCTACTTCCAAACTGCCATTTTACATTTGTAAACATAACATAGCAGACTGTTCAATTGTAAATAATTATAAAATGTATTATTCAATTAAAGTATTCAAGTAGTAATGAATATTTTTATCAAGCACACAGAAAGATATATTTTCAAAAGAATCTGAATCTAGAACCATATATGCATAAATATTAGCAGAGTTAGGATTTAGGAGGATTTATGCTAATTTTCTTAATAATAAGAAACATGAATTAGTAATAATAAACCACATAGAAAAATTAAAATAACATTGCTGTACAATAAAATTATCAAGCCAGTTATATGATCTTAGACTATAAAATGTACCTAAAAATTAATGATTGAAAAGTAGTTTTTATATTGATTAACATCATAGATTTAAAGTATTTTATAACCAACTATTTTAACATATCCATCTATCTAAGTATCTTAAGAATGAACTCTACATTATTCTGGGGCAATATAAACACATGACTTGTATGTATTTTCTTTGTCTCATGAATTCTTGACCAAGTTTATATATTGCTTTGTAATGATAGAAAAAAATCATTACTATTATTGAGTTTCTCAGAAATAAGTCCTAATTTTGAATTGTACAAATAAGGAATTGGATTCAAATTGGATATTATCTTTAGGATAAAAATTCATCTTTAGCAAATTATATAGGTAGAATAAGCAAATGCTATAGTTTTCTTGTAAAAATATTTAAAGTTATATGAAACATTTTGCATAGCATAGACTCAAAATTATAATTATGACACAAATATTTATGTCATTATATTAATTATAATTAGAGGCTTAGATATTACAGCATTTTTCTATTCCACATGCAAATGAAAGTAATACATTTCAATTTTGTTCCTTTACATCATTAATTGATTTAGTTGGCTCTCCTATTACAAGATTTATTTTTTCACAAATATTTCCAGAAGTAATGCTATCTTTTGATGAATGACTATTTGGCCATCTATGATTCAAATTGAGGTACAATTTCCATTCTTTAATATCAATGTGTGCCATGACATATTTGGTTCTGCATTTGTTTACAACTAATTTTGTACCTATTTTGTAGAACAAAATTTAAAACACATTAAGTCAGAATAATTAACAATATCTTAAAATAGAACATTTAGTAAAAGATTGCTGATGAGTTGTTTTGTTTGTCATACTTTATACATCATGTATTTAAGAAGTGTACATGTTCTTAAGTGATTTTGGCTAAAATACTGAGATTTCAAAATAGATCCCTATCTGATAACTATCACATGTTTAATTATCCAGATTAATTTGTATGTAAATTATATGACATAATATTTCAACATGGTGCACTAAGGAAAGTTAAAGTCCATGTAATTCTTTATGATATTTAAATAATCTCTTATTTGGAAGTATGAAATTAAAAATGCTTCATTTATAACTGTGATGAAGTAGACAAAAAGCAGTGGAGAAGATTTGCTTCACTTTAGCCTTGGTAGCATACAAAACTAAAGAGTTTTTAGAATATACTGAGACCACAGTGAAAAAAATGCTACCTCTCCTCACAGATTTAAAAGATCAGATCTGTACTAACTGATGCATTCTTTCAGATAAAAACGGAATAATCTGTAGAACAGAGAATTGGGAATTTGTCATGTATGTGTGGAGAGAACTGAGCAAGTTGATCACAGGAATTTCCTACTCAGTTTCCTCAAACAGGAAACGATATACTATCTGACATAACTCAAATTCAAATATGGGGAACTTTCAGTTGTAATGTAATTAAACTTTGGCACTGTTTGCTGCAATTTTCAACTTTGCTCTTCTGACATATATTGCCTTTATCTTGAAACTGGAGACAAAAGAAATCCAGTAGGAAAAATATCTTTGCCTTTTGCACTTTTAATTGAGTAAACATTATTGCACTACAACTAAAGACACACGTCAGTATGACCCTCTCTTGTTAATGCTGGGTGTTATCACTTAGACGGTGATCACTAGATGTCTCCATGTAACATAATATTATTTCATCTGTAATAACTAAGTACAGTTACCTTTCAGTCTTTGATGGGGATTGGTTCCAGTCCTCCCCCAAAAAAGTTTTAGCAGATACTAAAATCTGTAGATTCTCAAAGCCTTTATATAATTTATGTAGATGCGACCATATGCTTGGAATCATCTTTAGATTTTTTATAATATCTAATACGATGTAAATGCCAAGTAAATAGTTGTCACAAAGTATCATTTATGGAATAATGGCAAGAAAAAGGACTGCATGCTCAGTGAAGTTTTTCTAATTTTTTTTTTCTGCAGTTGATTAAATTCATGGGTACAGAACCTGTAAGTATAGAGGGCCACCTGTATACAGTTGGGGCCTACTTTGAGATTTCTGCAAAGATTTCTTTTTAACCTAAACAACCTTTAAGACATGCTGATGATTATTAGTTGTTTTGATTATTGTATGGGTAAATGAAAAAAATCATGTTTTCTAATTCTAGTGTTGTTGATGCTATTATTGTTGGATTCTATTGGTTACATCATTCTGTAAGGTGCATTTTAATCTGATCCCGAGTTATTCTTTCCCTTGTTTCCTTCCTTTTTTCTTCTTTCCTCCATACCTCCCTGCCTACTTCATTCTTTCCCTCTTCCCTCTTTCCTTTCCCTTCCATCCTTTTATTAAAAGTAATATACTACAAACTCATAGGTGTTGCAGTTGTAGTTATCTAATACATTGTAATCCTTTGTTTTATGTGAACTCAAATTGTTCCAAATTTGGCCTCAGAAATGCCTTCATGATTTTTTCTTTGGTAGTATTTTCAGAATGTTTGTTTAAACAGTTACAGGTTTACCTTGTATTTTTCCTACAAGATAACTAGAATCAGCTATTTTCCACTTCTCTTTTGTGAGTTGGAAGCCAAGATCTTAGCACTGTATATGCTGACTATGATTTGTGACTGCAACTGGAGTGTCCTTGTCTCTGAGTGCTATTTTATGGGCAGAACTCAGTCTGACTTTTTTCAACTCAAATCCAACCTCATATATTTGGTTTATCGCATATTTGTTTCCCATTCATTTTTTGGAGTCTAATATACAGGGTTCTGTAAAAGTTTACATGGCACAATATACCTTTGCCTATGACGTTTCTGATTGTAGAGATTAATCATTTAAGTAAAATTTCAGGACAGAATTTATTAGGACAAAGGTAAGTATATTCTTAATTTTATGTTTTTCCATATACATGGAACCTTTTAACATACTATATCCTTAGTAGCAACATGCAAGATATCCTATTTAATAAAATCTCCTGAGTAGACTGTAACACAGCTTAAGAATTTCTGACAATCTGATAGATGAGAAAAACTCAGGTTATAAAGGAATTCATTATAGAATTATTTTGTTCCTTAACATTTACAATTTTGAATTATTTGAACTTCACTATCCTTCATAGAGCTCCAATTCTACTCTTTTAAAAAAGAATGTGCAAAAAATAAGTATCTATATTTGTGAAAACACAGGCAAAATGTATCTAAATCAAATAACAGCTATAAAAATATTTACATTGGGTTGATTGGGTTGTAGCATGCTGTTAATCTGAGCCAAATCATAGTGTAGTAATATGAATTGAGAAATTTATTATTCAAAATTTATACCTCTCAATTGTCTTTTGTTATACTTTTGAGTGTGAGAGTATGTAGATTTTCTCTCTTAATGAATTCTCTCTCCTCTATTCTAAGGTCAAAACTGTCCTGTGATCCAGGTGAGCATGAGATTGGTAATGTGGGAAAGTGTACACTTGGTCAGAGAGAAAGACTTTGGGCCCTCAGCATAATAAAATTTTGAAATTGATCAATTATGAATTTTGAACAAGTACACATTATGCAATTTTGCATGATGCACACAATAAAATTATCTATAGATGCAATAAAGTCTTGGTGTTTCTAAAGTTATGAATAGGTTCAGAAAGAAAAAAAGATGTTTTTTAACATGAAAGAAAAGAAAAAAAATCCATTTTACTTTTCTCACCCAAAGACATAAATAAGAAATTCAGGGTTATTATGAACAATTTCTCTGATATAAGAAAAGAGAACTTCCTACCTATTTACCAGTTTGGTTTGTTTTTTTTTTCCATTTTCTTTAGTATTATTAAACTTCTGTCTTGAATGAATATAACTTCTTCTTGAAATGACAAGTCTTTATCAAGTGTTGTTTTTAATCTTGCTTTCCAAAGAACCTAGTAATGTCAAATGAATCAAGAAGTGAAAAAACCTTATTTATATTTTACAATTTAAAAACTCAGGAGTATGTGTTGAAATAAAATTGGCATCACATTTCAGTTCAAGCCTTTTCTTGGGTCTTATGAAATAATGAGAAGTTCAAAAGTGCTATATCACCTTTAGTATTTTTCAGTAGTTATTTACAAAAGATATAATTTTTCTAATTTATGTACTTACATTAATTGATTCACAATTCACTTGAACAGTTATGATAGTTTTTTATTGATTCATGTCAATACAAACACTTTTTCTGAGGCATGGTAAAGCTGAATAAAGATAAAAAGATTAGGCAAGTAGGTTGTATTTTCAGCCTTGCCTTTATCATGTAGTATGGCTTTAAACCTAAAACTGGGTACTCTTGATTCTTAATGTTACGACGTAGAATGTCAAGATATAATCTTAAATATCCAACTTAATGAAGCTGCTTTAATGATCAAATGAGTTATAAATTATGAACCTTATTATTGTTACATGCTAATTGATTTTAATGTTCATAATTAATTTTACCATGTTTACTAATTCTAGATTTTAGAGATCTGCTTGGGTGTACCTGAATATTGATCTGATGCATGTACTTTGAGGTGACATCTTACTCAATAAGGGATTTTCTTATGAAAGTCCTATGATGAAGGAGTACTTCTGCTTAGCAATGAAGTTCACTGCCTAACTTGTTTACACTTTCACCTGACTTCCATCGTACTTTGGTACATTAAGCCCCAGACTTGCAAATGAGTTCTGTTCTGGGAGATTGTTCATAAGTCAAATTCATTTGTTAAGTCAGAATCGTTCTCAAGTCCAACAAAGTGAGTCTTAAACATCTTTGACACAAATAAACCACGTATATTGTTTCGTGCTTCCTAACAGTCCCCTCAACATCTGCACTGCTTTTCCTCTTGCTTCCAGACATCCCGGGCTCTGATTGAGCACTGTACTACTGTATACTATCACACTGTACAGGAAACACACAGCAGCACAATGGCAACAATGCCAGGCAGACACGTGAGCTGCTTCCACAATACAATGTGTTCCCATCTACCAGTGTTCACAATGTGGGGCTCCTCTGTATCAGTGAAAGTTCACAACTCCAGTGAATGTAAATTATGGACTTACTGAACTGACATTTTCCCTAATTCTTGGTGGTCTCCATCAAGGGATAGACAGCTGTGTTAAAAGTAACTATCTGAGTGTATTGGATTGAGGTTTGGAAGGTGAATTTGGGAAAAAGGGCTGTTCTTCACTTGCTCCTTGCCCTTCTCCCCATCACCATGAGTAACTGTCCTCAAGTTTGGATCTAGCTGCTCCTAGTAGATTGACGGCCCCAGGGCATGGATCTACTAGATAGTAAAGACATAATCAACTGGGTGTATATATTATTCTCACATCTCAGAACATAATTTAAAGCAATGTTTAGATATTGGAATCTTGAAGAAAATTCTGATACTATCACATAGACTTGATAATGTATGAACATGAACAAATTTTACTTGAGTATTTATTTGCATGAATTGAAATATCACAGTTTATAGCCTTAGCTACAGATGTCACTATACATGCAGATTTTTCTTTTCAGATATTAAACTCTTATACTATAATTACAGCCTCTCAAATAATTCCTATGAGGACTTAAATGTTTTACTATTGTTCTATGATTAAACCTCACATTTTGTTATTAGATTGGAAAAAGTAATGTAATTATTTTCTACTTAAGGCATTTCCATTTTTATTTATAAATATTATGAAGCAACTACACTATCCAAATAAAAGACAATTACCCTCTCACTATTGAAATAAAAGACAATTACCCTTTCAACTTTTGCATAGATAAGAATCAAAATTCATTGTTTTTATTTTAGACCTTGTTTATTAAATGATCCTACTTACTTTGCTCAGTAATGAAAGTGATTTTCTACCTATCTGACATCATAAAGATAATTTCCCAAATGTTCAACGGAGCCATGAAAGGTATTAGGCTTCCACATATATTCTGTCTTACAGGCCAAAGACCTAGAATGCCGAAAG
>PVJO010022820.1:0-27246 GCA_004026905.1 Hystrix cristata | reverse complement strand
CTTTCTTTTTTGATATGTTCGTATTCTGCCCTGATTGTTTCTTGAAAATGTTTACTTCTAATTTGCTCCCAAACTCCATAAGAAAAAGAGAGAATGGTTTAAATTAAGAATACATGAAACCAATAAAAATTGCATTTCCATAGAAGTGAGGTAAACAGGGAAATATATCAGCTTTCAGGCAGATTAAGCAACCTCACAAGGAGATATTCCTAAATCAGACGGGTTCCTGTAATGATGACAGGAAAGCTACACAGCTACACTGGAGATGTCTCCCAAATGCAAAACACTGAAATACTTTTGCACAGTGAAAAAATACTGTCGGCATAGTGTGATATTCCCAGTGATGAAGCTCTTTTGGGACCCAGCAGAGAATACAGCCCTGTTAGTCTCTGTCTCAGGTGTGTAAACAAGATGTCCATGAGAAACAATATGTATGTATCAGAGTGACATTTAGATTTTGATGATATCTAGAAGCTACCCTTATAGACCATATAATAACACAAATTCTACTGATAACCTGCAAGACTCCCATGTAATCTCCCTGAAGAAGCTTTATAACATTGTATCACTTGGGAGAAACATTTCACTAATCTATATTTCTGCGAGGAGAAGGTTGAAACACAGACCAAGAGAACCTGCATCTTCAATTTTATTGATGACTTTTGATTACCACACAATGCAATGTTTGGCATTTATCTTAATATTTAATAAAGTCTGGATATTGAGACTGAAACATCTCTTGAGACATGAAAAACTCATTCTGCTGCCTGGACTGCTTTCGAAGATCTGCATTGTCCTTTTCACTAAGTGAAGCCTCCCAGTGTCTTGGTACACACATGCAGGTAAGGTATTAAAGTCGGAGACTGCCAAGAAAATAGGCTCCACAAAATCCCTCTCTCCTCCCCATTGTTGACAACACTGCAGGCCAGTGTGTCTTCTCACCATGGGAGGCCTTGGGGCACAAGATGGTAGCAACCTGCGCACGCCCGGCACAGCCAGTACACACAGATCCCTCAAATAATCCCACAGAAGCAGAGAAATTTCTATTGTTCTCCCCTCTTCTTCCCTCTATCAACGGATATACCTTTTTCTTTCTTGAAATGAATCTCTGACTTTGATATTTATCTACTGACAATGCTTAAGGGCTCTATGTGGCACTCCAAGCCTTTCTCTGTCTGTAGAGTAAGTGACACCATATTTTGAGGTGACCCTTTTGTCCTCAGTTCTCTGGTGGTGAATCCTCACCCTCTCCAGGCAGCGGGAAGTCCAGTGACCAGGAAGCAACCAGGCATCATCTGGAATGCATCATCTACCTTTGCAGAGTCCTTTCTGACCATCTGAACTGACATAGCATCCCAGTCACTGTTTCTCAGTGTCATTTTGCTTCATTCACTGCACTGCTTGCTTCACAACTCCAAATCGACATTCAAATTTAGTTCTTACTTGTGTATTCTCTGAATTCCCGCAACTCCCACCTGCTCCCTCACCCCTAACCAAAAGGTGAGCTCTGGAGAAGCAGCAGCTCTTCTGTGTTTGCCCCACTTCCCAGCATCTTCCCACCAGGTACATGAGCCAGGGAATTACTTTGTGAATAACCATGGTTTTCAATTCATTAGGGATGTTAAACCAAGAAAATTTTTCATTAAAATGGCTTATAAGTTAATCTTTCTAGGGAAAGTCCTCATTCTCAAAGTGCACTCATACTTAAATGTCTCATTTTCTTTGAAAAAATAGTTGAAAGTAATCATTTATCCTTAATTACTTACTATATTTAGCCGCTCATCGGATAATGATATTTTCTTTCTCAAAATACAAAGTTTGGGAATCCGTGGTGCTATATCATTCCTAGTATTTAAGTATGTATATATTAGATTTTTGGGAGTATAATGAAGGGTCAGGCAGAGACTATTTAAACCATGATAGTCCCTTAATTTCATGGTTCAGAGGGAATTTTCTCTTTAATCTCTAATCATTTTGTCAGTGCTTTCAAAATGTTTATTTTTCAATATTTAATACAAATACCTTTAATAATAAAGAATCATGGGACCAAAACTCATAATTACTGAGCTAACCTAACTGTAAAACATTATTTTCCCACCAATTCTGAGAAATTATTTCATTAAAACTAAGATAATTTTAATGTAAGTTTTCTGTCATTGGGAAAGGTGAAGGATGGATTAAAGTCTACAGTTTTTTTGATTTTTCTCCTTTCTCTCCCCCCATGGACATCATTTAGCAAGTTTTCATTACATGGAATGCTTTTGTATCTTTGAGGCTGTTGGAACACATAGCAACACAAACTGCTTTTCTATATTACAATAATCTAGTAAATCTTATTACACCAAACAATACCAAAAACTACAAAATATCTTTTCAAAGATTTGATTTAAAAATGTTCCCATAAATATACACAACTATGTACAATGATAATTTTTTGCTATTTAATATACAATTTTTTTAAAGACTAGATGGATATCCCTTATACATCATTTCATCTCTTGAAGACAATAACACATTGCTTAGATTAGTTTTCCTCCTAATCCATAATTTCACTTGAGGTAGCAAAATTTGAGAAAATGTTCATGTTCAATAATAACAACAACAGTGGTAAGAGCTACCATGATTTGAAAGGATTCTACGCAAAGACTTTATACTAAGCTCTAGGTGTGCATATTTTATTTAAATCTTACAAATCTGAGGGCAGGGTTTTCTACCCTGATTATGTCAGCTGGAAAAGTTAGGTAATTTTCCTGAGACAACTGCTGAGAAACAAAGCTGGAACCAGAATTCAGGTGGAAAAGAATAGGTGGGGAATAGAAAATGCCCACCAGAGGAACGTGTGAGCTACAGGAAGGAAGAGACAGAAGCCTTGACTGTGTCTATAAAGTAGTAAAAGTAATTCACCTAAATTCCCAGCTAAGAAATTGATCCTGAAGCCCCCATATTAAACTAATTCGGTCATCAATCAATGAAAATATAGGTTGAAATCCTAATTCTGGTTATATGAATAGGACAGATTCCAGTCCATGGAGCTAGTAGTTTTGCAGCTACCAGGAATCACTCTGAGTCACTGACATCTAGACTGGAAAGCCATCGTGACTATCTCCACGCATCCCAGGATCAATATGGGGGTGTATCTGTCAGTGAGGCACGGGCTCGCGCAAACAGTTTTCTCATGGTCAGGCTATTACCACTAATTGAATTGTTTTCCCAAAGGACTCTTGATTTCCTATTAAGTAGAGACAATACTGTAAGTATCAAAAATTCTCTGAAAGACATTCCTTAAAGAAAAAATACTTTGAAATTAATTGGAAGATAAAAGTCAATGGAATGTTTTCCTTTCATGTCATAAAAAGGCACTTGAATTATAATTTAAGCTACTCAGAAGTATAGGAACAATAATAATACCTTATTATACTTTTTTAAAATTTAAATTGCATTATTTCACACCACATGAAACATTATTATTCTGGGACTTTTTTTTCTTTCTTTCTTTCTTTCTCTCTTTCTTTCTTCTTTCTTTCTTTCTTTTTCTTTCATTCTTTCTTTCTTGTTTTTTTCTTTCTTTTTTACTATGATCTGTGACCTAGGGAGTCTGTTTCATGCTAAACTTATCTCACTTCTTTTCACAAAAAGATTAAATAAGGTGGCAATAAAGTTCCATATGTTTAAGTTATAGGGAAATTTCATTGTTCTTCTCCTGAGGAAAGTTGATAAATGTGACAAGTAGGAAAATTTCAATTGATTAATAAGAAATGGAGACTATACCTTTACATTTATGCACAGGCAGGAGAATATAGAGTATATAAAGGCAAATTAGCAAGTGTTTTGATTTCCTTCTCATTCTCAAAGTGGAAAAAAGCTGCATTCATAAAGCAAAAGTGAAGTTATTTCTTACAAAAAGAGTTCATGTTGTTCAGAATCTTGTTAGCCTCCCCATGATCATTTAGACTTTTATTTTACTTTCTGCTCCAAGACACAAAATCTAACAAAGTAACATGAAAAATTTGTGGCAGATAAGTTTTTGGTGTGCAAAATGTAGTTTTGTTTCTCTCTACCTAGATACACTATTCTTTGTCAGTAATATTTTGCCTACTGGAAACAGAGATTTCCCTTCAATTTTGTAAATCTTATTCAAAACCCCTTGTTGAATATTTTACAAGTTGCTGTAGATATTTGTTAGTGCTTTTAAAAATTACAAACTCTGACACTTACACTGGCATTTTGTTAAATGGTTTTTGCACATGTAGACTTGTTAAGCATTTACATTGAAAAAATGAGAAAACCACTCTTGGGTGATTATCATCTTGCATGTGACCTTTAGAATAAAACGACTAGGGCTTCATCAAGAGAATGAGCTGTGTCCCTCCATAGCCCCTGTGCGCACTCAGTGCCTAAGTTCACATTCCAGTGGACACCACACAGCACACTGTAAACTTTGCTGCCATCTCTCTCAGCTCTGTCCCTTCCTCCTGTCTGGTACAGATGAAACTATTGATTAGGATCACGTAGAGACTATGTATATGCTGAAAGCCCCCAGAATTTCACTTTACCTCACCTCTTGGTATAAAACGAATCTGTAACTTTTCACTGCATGTCTTCAGAATGTTGAGGCTGCCACAGGATTTGTGAAATTTACAAATGAGAAAGATTAAGAGAGACTGAAGGGAAAAAACAAAACAAAGTATCAGGGTGCAAGAAGTGAGTGGAAAGACATAGAAATTTTGAAATTTAATTGAAATATATGGGGTTGTGAGATTACTGTTTTTAAGAGTATTTAAATACACCACATTAGATATATGTGTTCCATAAATATTTATTTCTATACATTTCCTTATTCCTAACTTTAAATCTAAGTCTATATTCATATGCACATCTATATCTACAGTAATATAGTAAAAATTTACACTCACACTAGCACCTCCAATTTCATCCCAATGTCACAGCATTTATCCCAGTTTCTGGTTTTTCACAATTTTAACTTTGTTCTTGTACAGAAGGAACCCTAAACCTCACTATTCACAGCTCATTTACTAACTGATCACTCTTATAATATGCATCCAGTCATTTCACAACGGTAAACCCAAACCCTCATGGAAAACAAACTGACTAATAAACTCAGTATTTTTCAGACATTCATTTTGTCTTTAGCCTGAATACATAAAATCAAAATATTGCACTAAAGAATTATTTCCCTCTACTCAAACTTGTTTATATTGTTTATTTGCAAAACATTTAGATGAATGCATAATTGTTTATTTTCTACTTCCTTTATCCTTACTGATTTTATTCATTATTGCTTTTATAAACTCTATAATAGAATATAGCTCTAAAAGCCATAAATTATTTATTAAAAATGGTATACTCAGGAAAGTGTTCAATTCTCTTCTCTCAGCCCCCTCTGTCTATCCACACCTCCACATTGTCTCTCCCTAACCCTTTTGTTCAGGTCCCACACACGCTCTGTTGGTAGCCAATGTCATGTACTTCTGATTTGTCCTGCCTGTGCTTCCTTTGTGAACAAACAGGCAGATATATGTATGCTTTGCTTCTTATTTTTCACATAGAATATAACATTGATACTCCTTTGCACTTTGCTTGTTGAAATCAAAAATATACCCAAGAAATTACTCCTACTAAGTTCACTACTTAATTCTCTATTATAAAATTCTTTCAATATTATACTTTATTGAAAGACTCTCCTCTCTATGAATTTAAATTGCTTCTGCTATTTACAAGCAATGATGCAATAAATTGTAGTGTATGCTGCCAAATGAGTGCATTCAGAATTATTGGAGGTATACTTTCACAGTAAATTTCTAGACCTGAAATGACCAGACAAAAAGGTAATTGTATATGAAGTATTGTATGATTTTGCCAAACACCCTTTTCATAGTAGTATGCAAATCTATTTTCCCATCAACGACATATTATGTTGAGGAGTGATTTTTCTTCCCATAGTCTGGCCAATAGAAGAGAAGGTATAATTATATCTTTATATGTAATAGAATCGATAAAATATATTGACTAGATTAAAAATAGTTTATGTTACCATTGATTACAAAACCAAATTTCTGAATTCTAGCAACAGTACTAGGTGGTAAAGAAGAAATGAGGTAAGAGGTAAGCTAACACATACTGTTCAAATAATTCCTTTTTAAAAAATAATAATTTTTACAATTAACTACTTATTTCATCTTAAACATTAGCTTTATCTAACACTTTTTTCATACATGTTCAAGTTTATATTTCAGTAAAATTTTACCATATCATAACATAATCTTCATATATTAAAATAGATCAATTTTAAGTGTAAAAAACTGATCAATCTTGAGATGGGTGCATTTATTTTTCTTGTGTGTGTTTGTGTGTGTGTGCTGGGGATCAGGGCCTTGTGGTTCAAAGACAAGTACTTGAACCACTGAGCTAAATCTCCTGCTCCTGAATAGGTACATTTTTCTTTAACCATAACCACAAACCCACTGTAGAATAGTTTAATCACCTGCAAAAGTTTGCTTATGCCCAGTGATAGTCAACTCACTACTTCAACAACCAGTTCTCAATCTTATTTCTGCCTCATTATTTTATTATCTAGAATTTCTTATAAATTAAACTATGAGCTTGTTCACTTCTGTTCACTTGTGTTCAGTATCTGTTTTATTCCATTTATAGTTGTGACCGTCAACTCTTCATATCCTCATTTGTATATGCAATTTCAACCAACCGTAGATTGAAAATAGTAGGACACCAAATTTTATCTCTACTGAACAATACACACTTTTTTGGTTTTTGTCCTTATTCTCTAAAATAATGGAATGGAACAATTATTTTATGGAATTACTTCCCAAAAATATTCCAAAAATCTGTTCTGTTTCTATGGCAAATCTTGATTACGAATATACACTATTTGGTTAGGTAAAGCAAAACTAAGTAATTTCTTCCTTTAACTCCTTTCATGAGTTATAGCTTTCTACATGCAGATACTGAACTACTTTTGTTTGATGTATAAGTAAGAGTGACCTATTTGTGAGGTATTATACATGGTATTTAAAAATATTTCCATAACATTCTTTTCTAGCACTTTGGAATAAAAATTATTTTTGATGATTGCTCTTCTCCTGTGAATTTTTCATAAAGTACTCTACTATTTCTTAGATCTGCTTTTGAGATAAATGTATGGTCATACCACTTATAAAGATATTTCTCTTCATTTTTAAATGTGAAACTCTGCATCATTTTTCTTGCCTTATTGCATGTAAGAGTATCTTTGACAAAATGTTGTAACGAAATTGATGAGAATATACATCCTTATCTTTCTTTCAGTCCCACTGGGAAATCATTTCATTTCTTGTTACTAAGTGTATTAGGCAAAGTTTTTTTTATAGGTGCCCAATATCAGATTCAGGAAATTTCTTCAATTCTTAGATTGTGGTAAGTTTTTTTTTTTTTCTTTTCATTACTGCACGGTTGTTTCTTCAAATTTATATGATTATATTGATCAATTTTCAGAATAATTTAACAGCCCATGGATTTTCTCTAATTGGTCACGATATAGTAATATTTCTTTGTGGGTCTGTCTGCAATTTACTAATACATTATTAAAAGACCTCATATATATATTATATGTTAATGAATAATATTTTTTTCTTTTTTGTTATGTCTTTGAAGTATAAGAATAGTGTTTGTCAATTACACTATTTTATCAATTATTTATACCATGCTTTGAGTTGATACTGACAAGAATTACGATCCTGCTGAATCCAAGTATCCCTCGCCTTCCGCCATTTTATCCCAGGCCACGTTGCTTTCTGCCAGGACACGCATTCTGACCTGGCAGGCTGGAGGCCCACTGACCCACTGCCGGGGAAACCCATGATTGCCTGTCATCGCAGACCAAGCAGTGCGGCCCCACAGTTCCTCTTTCTAGCCCCAGCATCTGCCTTTGTGCACAGAGCTCATTTCCTAGTCGCCATTCATCTTCTTACAAGCTGGTGAACAAACCAGAAGCAAGTTGATGATAAATTGAATGTGGTCTTGATGACCAAACACCTTCATCTTTTAAAGACAATTAATATCCTTTCTTCTGTCCCTCCTCCTGAATCTACCTCACTAATTCAGCCTTTAAAATCATAAGCAAAAACTTATGGATGGATAAAGCTACAAAAGCTGCAATTATTTCTGCCTGGACTTCGAACTCTTCATATTGGTGGCAGTAGGAGAAAAAGAGTTGTGATTGATTCTGTGCCGAAATACTACTGCAATCAGAAAAGAGAACTATCAGCAGCACACGAGCATAACAATACTTTTAAGATCAATATGACTTTTTTATGAAATCTATGCTGTCTCAGTCTGTGCACCTTTAAGAGTCTGGGGGCTGGTCTGCATTTAGACTCACTCTGAGATCCAAATGTCTGTTCCTACATTCCCCTGTGTCTGGATCTATTTTTACTCGTATGCCCTTACATGTTAACATTTATTTCCCCAGGGTTGGCCTCAGAAATCTCAGGAATCATTTATACGAATACAACACTCAACACCTAAGTCCCCTAGAATGATTCTGGAACATCTAAGCACTCAGTAAACATTTAGATATACATATCAAACGGCAGAGAAATTTGCTACATTATAGGTATAAAAGCACAAGCCTGTCTGTATGATATTCAAGTGTACAGTCACTCAGTTCAGTCATATACAAAGACTTTTGAAATTAGTCTTATCATCTCCTAAATACATGTAACCCTATCACTGAGCTCTCCTTATCGATGAGGCCTCACTTCAGTTGTCCCTGTATAGAGGGTTTCTCTGATCACACTTTCCAACCTACCAACCTGCTGGGTCAAATTTAATTCCAATCAGACTATGTGAAACTATTTTATCACATGTTTATCATGTGACCACCTAACACATGTACAAGCATCCATGCATCATCTCTCTCTCCCTGTCATGTGTACACACACACACACACACACACACACACACACAGAGGATAAATCCCCTATTGAAATCTACTTGTTCGGTCTTGATTATGATTCAATCATCAGAAAGTCAAATAGTGTCTGCCTTACAGTAGAATTCTGAAAAATAATCATGGAATAAATTGTGCATGAATGAAGGCCCTTAACTTCTACTTTTAATAATCAGGTTTGTCAGCAAAGTATCCTTCCTTCTGAATAGAGCAAAGTAAGACTTCAAAGGGAAAACGAAAACAGAAAGATGAACCTGTTACCTAGTGCCATTTGGGAGCCTCTGAGTTTTCCCTGACATCAGGGCACATTGCTACACTAGTGCTTTTCCCACACGAAGAACCACTTTCTCCTATAGGATGAGCTATTCTGACTTCTAATTATCCCCTGCAGAGGGCTTCTCAGGTGCTAAGGAGGATAATTAGGACTAAGACTGCCACATATTTTGTTTTCTGTTTGTGACACAATGCTAGGAATAGTTAATGTTTACCCAATCCTAATTTTCCCATTTTATATCTGAGAAAACTGATACTTGCCTAATTGGAGTGGTTAGTAAACCATGGATCTAAACCTTAAGCCCCCAATGGACTAATCAAGATAATACCTAATGCTACCTGCTTTTCTCTGCCACACATTGATAAGCTGGGATGTAGGTACCAGAGAGAGGTCCCCAGTTCCAGCATGTGTGGCTTTTTTAAGGAGCACCATCTCAGTGTCCAACTTGGAATCTACTTGGTTTTCTTTCTTTTTACTTTCTCATCTATCATTTCTCGTTTTCCTTATCATGCCCTTTGCTGCTCATGAGCTGTCTTCTTAATTTTGACGTAAGAAAAGTAGAACTTATACCATGAAAATTTTTCAGTCACATATTTAAGAATAGATCTTTAATTTTTATTTTTAGATCACTGTAGATATATAAAAGGGATGCAAATATAGTTCGTAAATTTCCTCTGCACTCTTGTCTACCTTCCTCTAATCACACCATCTTACAAAACGATAGCACAGATATCAGCACTAAGATATTGACACTAGTATATTAATATTCACTAAACTATAAACTTTGGAACTCAACAGTTTTTCCCCAATGTGCTTTTTTTCTTTTCTAGGATCTAGTCAATCTGATCCAAGAAGCTGCCTTTGCATCTAGTCAAGTTGTTTTCTTAGTCTTTCTCACCCAATGACAGTGTCTTACTTATTCTCTGTCTTCCGTGACATTGAAAGGATTAAAGTCAGATATTGTGTAGAGTTTCCCTTCAGTTGAGTGTGATGTTTTCTCATGATTAGTGCACTGCATCGTGGTTTCAATGTGTCTTAATACTACACCCATCATTCTGGATTACTTGGCTGGATAGCATTCACTAACAAGTTAACATACGTCCCTTTGTAATTAGTGAATATTATCTTAAGGAAAAATTATGATGTTTTCCAAATATTTCATTTCTCCTTAATTTTTTAAACTAAATTTTTGCACTCATTGGAAGGACCTCAACTAAACCAAGTATGACTGTATTTTTCTAATGATGGTGTGTCTGTTTTCTTCACTTATTCCACAAGAAATAATTTATTTTTCTGCAAGAACAACTTGTTCTTTCTCTTCTGTCCATTTGTTTATATAGTATGGCTTCAATGATATTTATTTTATTCTTTCAGTTTTAATTTAATGTCACATTTCTGTTACTGAATTTATTCTTGGTCTGTCCCTTGGAATATATTTTAAGTTTTTTTTTTATGATTTTGAAAGCAAGCAAATTTGTTAAATGCTCCTTTCCCATGAAGAAAAGTTAGGAAGTGGCTGGTAGTTAAGAACCTAAGAAAAACTTACCTGCTCCTGTTGCCACTGACCATACATACAGTCTTGCAAAAATAAGTGCCTGTCTACGGGCCTCATTCGTTAATTTTTAACATGCAGAATTTGAATGATATAGTTGTCTCTTTTCTTCCAATATTTTAGTCTTAAATCATTAACTATGCAGTATAGTTTTATTGAGTTAATTATTTGGGGGATTATAGAAGTCCTCCTAACCTGTGAGGTATACTTGTTTATTAATGAATCCTCCTTAGGGAACACGAAGTTGAAGCAGAAAGGGAGAGTAAGGTAATATATTTCTTAGAAACATGGCAATATTTATTTCCATCCCTTAGATTTCTGTTTGCTCTCAATTTTTATTTTGAATGCCAAATGATGTTAGGAGAATTCCATTTGTTTTAAAATCTGGCAAACACTTCTTTACTTGTTTTAGTATATGTGTCGCCTTGACAAAATGAACCTGATCACAACTACAAAGTGAGATTGCTCAGACTTTCTGTGAATTTAGACAACAAGACTCGTCTTCACCGTTTCCACTCTCTCCCACATTTCCTGAGAGGCATCCTTTCTCTGTTTAAGTCTGAATTCATGAGACTAGTACCTAATCAGGCTTTTCCTCAGCGACCTATGAAAAACAGCATCAATCTTTACCCAGACCACTTTTTTTTGTTTCTAACTTTTATTTTAATGGTATATTTTAGATGTACATAGTGATCCAGATCACTTTCTGTCCCCAGTATAACTTTATTCACCTTCATGACGCTTATCACTGATTGAACACAAAGAGTTTATTTATTCATGCAGTTATTGTTTTTGCCCAACTGTGTTCTCTACTTGCTCCTTTGCCATTTAACACTTTGTGCACCTAGATGAGTGGTTTTCTACCATCCGAGTGAGGTAGCGAGTGTGACACAAGCATCAGGGATTGTGCTGCTTTTCAGTCTTGCACACCAGAACAGTGTCTGATACACGTGCGGTGTGTAAGAAATATTTATTGTAATGAATCAAGGCATGAATTTAAATACATAGTTACATAAAGAGTGGCTACTATTGATGTGTTTTGTCATAGTTTCTCTATCTCTCTTCCTACTTCTTTTGGTCTACTCCTTACTAACCTATGTTCTTTCATTTTCCAAAATAACTGTATTTTACTTGAAATACATTAAAAAATGAAAATTAAAATCATGCCTCTGAATTAAAAGCTGTGTCCTGATCATTTCTTCAGTTATCATAAGTGACCATTACTAGAAAGATGGATTCCAGAAAAGGGATTTATAAGCGTTCTGAAATTTATTATATTGAAAACACAAATTTGAAATCAGAGTAACATCTACTTGATTCTTAACATGACCACTTCTTAGGTACAGTATTTGGGACAAATTACTTATTCCCTCTGAATATCAACTTTATTTGTCGGTGAATTGTAATCTCATTACCTGGCTAATTTGGTACTTTTCTCAGTTGAAACATGACTTAAAACACATTAGCAAAGATGAATTCAGTTATTTAGGGAGGGTGCCACATGGGGCACTGGGGAGTGCAGGGAGTCCAGGGTCCCTCTGCAATGTCAGGAGAAGGCAGACCAACGTGGGAAGGGTGGCGCCAACGTCCAATGTGTGACAAGGATGACCTGTCATCCAGGGGAGTCTGATGAGGATGTGGCCTGGCTCCACCTCATCCATCCTGTCTATTTCAACACGGCTCTGTGCCCTTATTTTTACACTTGAAGTCCTAATCAAAATTGCTTTCTTTGTCACCCTTAATGGGTTTGTTGTATTGCTATTAGCAGTTCCACAATAACTCCCTCCAAATACTCTACAAAGGATACAAACATGAGGTTATTGCACCATTATATTTATGTACCTGCGAGCACACACACATGCACACACACATACAAACACACAATCCTTACTATTATCATTATTACATTTATTATTTATTGCCACCTGTTAACCTAGAAAAGACAAAGACTGCCGCACACTGTGATGTTCCGTGAGAGCTGGGCTGCAACTCCAGCTCGCAGCTCCCTTTGCAGTGAGTGCACGAGTGGGATATAAGGCTGCAGTGACACTCACAGCCGTGTCATAGGTTGCAGGTTCTGTTATTTCCAGGTCCCAGTGGCTGTGGAGTGACTCCATGGACAATATCAGGAACAACTTAAAGGTGTCCTGATTCCAACATGCCAGGATGGGGCACCGCTGAGGACACCGGGGAAGGTGGAACATGCAAGATGAAGGGTTGCACCAAACTGCGACTGATCAAGTGTGCTATGCCACATGGTGCAACCCTTCATCTTGCATGTTTCACCTGAGCGAGTGTGCTACATCTATCCCTCCAGGCGCTCGGTGGCAGTTATGACCACGGGCTGCAGCATGGTGAGAACAGTACGGAAAGAGCAGGAGAGCTTCAACTCAACCCTGCGTCTGTCACCCAAGCAGACCAGGAACGTGGGACTCTCGCATATGTGTCACAACCAGAGGCCCACCTCAAGTCTGGGGCGGAGAAGGAACAAGAAAGTTCAGTAATCCAACTTTCATCACTCAAAACCAATCGTGCTATTTTAGAGAGACGGTCAGCTTTAATTAAAGATATTAGTGCCACTAGTAAAGAAAAATGTTTTCCTATTTCCAAACTTCTGTTTCAATTTCATGTAGTTTATTATTTTCTTGCCCAAGAATAATACACTTATGTGTTTTTTTTTATGTATACATGCATATATACATAAATATATACACATATATAGTGTGTGTGTGTGTGTGTGTGTGTGTGTGTGTGTGTGTGTGTTTGTATGCAGTACTGAGGACTGATCATCCCAGGACTTTTGCACTGAGATATACCCCCATCCCTTTGCAAATTTTAAAATTTTGAACCACAGGTCTGGTTGGATTACTAAATTCCCCAGGCTATATTCTCAAACTTTCCATCTTCCTGCCTCAGCCTCCCATAGTGCTGGGATTACAGGCCTGTGCCACCACATTCTACAAATCTGAAATATAATTTAATGGTCGTGTGTCTCGGTAGAAGTAGAAATAGTCTCACAGGGCAATCCACTTATATCATTTAGATCCTTAATTTATCAAGCCATTAAATGTTCTCTCTCACAGACATTAGCTGAGGTATCACCTTAACAATATTTTTGAACCCTAATTTAATGGTGAATTCCGTAATCCAAAATTGATGAAAGCAAATTGAATTATTCAATCACAGAATGGAAAAATAAGGCAGATCAGTAGCACCCAGCCTGTACCTCTTCCACATTATTGAGAAACAAATGCAGTTAGGATTGCGAGTGCTCCGAGCAATTTCCTACCTCAGCACGATTTTTAACCTTTCTTTGTACATTTACAGTAGCATAATCTCTAGCAGCATCACTGGTTGATTTCATCAGTGGCTTCATATTTTACACACAGTCCTCCGTTACCGTAGCTCTTTTTGTACAAATACATTTCTTTTCATATAAAGGAGGAAAGCCAATCACTGCAGTCTAATAAAGGCAGAAGCAAGTTGTGGAGGGCTACAAAGTTCTGGATAAACAGGGAACCTCATTCCTCAGCGCCCAGTGGGCTGCCCCTCCCCAAGCTTTCCTCACTTTTTCATGAGCAAAGTGTTTTATCTGTCTCCATTCCAACTAGGGCAGCGTTGTCTAACTCTAATTCTAGCTTTCAAGCTTGCAAGAGAGGACTCAGTCCCTCAAGTTCCGGGGCTTTACTGAAACTGTGAGTTGCTCCACACTCTCGCCATGACGTTTTCCTCCAGAAGGACCCCTCTTCCCTCCTGCACATAAATACCATGTAAACAAGCCCCAAGAGACAGAAATCCAGGGAGATCTGCACAAGCTTATGCCTCTTTTCAAAAGTTTCCAACTGGACTATACAGAACATACATGTGGTTATTTTCTAGTATTCTCATAAGTGAAGTTTTACAAACACAGGGAAAGAAAAACAAGTTAAGCATGGAAATTGTCCTTGTGTTTACCCTTTTCTGCTTTTCCATATATCCTATCCATATAGTACACATACAAACTGAAGCCCGAGGTTGTAATTTTCCTTCCCTGCCTTCGTTCACCTTCATGAATGTTTCAGTATTTACATTTCTGCCTAATATACTAAGATGGATAGCACGGCCTCCTGACAGATCCCCATACAGGCTCCCCAGCTGCTGGGGTGTTTGTTCTCTCCTCTAACTTTTCTCTAATACCTAAAACTCATTGCCACTCTTCATATTCTTACAGTGTCCTCATTTTTCAAAATCTTATCTTCCAAGGAAACATCATTTGCCCGGAGGAGCTATTGGATTAGCAAAGTGTACAGGGGGACATTTCAACTACTGCCCATACTCAGTGCAGTCTTCTCCAGCTTCACATCTTGTCCCAAGGGTCATACTGCCTATTGGCCAAAAGCTGAGTGAGTGAAGAGAAGAGAGCCAAAAATAGAAATGTTAAAAAATGCACTCCATTGTCACTACAGGAGACCGCAGAATTTTCTTTAAGAACCTAGAGACCACAAGAGAACCTGTGGTCTCAGAAAAGAAAAGACTACAAATGATAATTTCTGAAATCAAACTCTCTCTGGGCAAAGAGCAGAATCCACCAGTAGTATATCTTGAGCTAATTGAAAGGTTCTCATTCTTTAGACAAACGCTGCTAAGTCTTGGCAGGTTCAGGGATTCACTGAAACACACAGTATAAGGGGATACAAGAGTGGGGAAGGCTCTCGGATTCAAGACGTTTACAAATGGCCCAACAGACACCAATTCTAGTGGCATCTGATGTTTATGAACACTTACAAAGCTGGTCACACTATGTTAAATCCAAGGAAATTGCTCTTTTACTCAGTACCTCAACTGGTAGAGGAAAGAGAGACTTGTAGAGATTGAGGAACTTGTCTAAGGGGTCATCACAAGAAAATCCAGGACCCTGAATTCTAACACAGTTGATTTAGCTTTTAATTGTTACGCCTAAGTGGAGGATATGGTATGTCTGTTGGCATTTCCAACAAAATCTATTTTGAGGACAAGTATGGAGAAAGAGAGATGGAGAAGGAGGGTGAGAGAGAGACAAAGACGGAGCGGGCACAGAGAGAGACTATTCAAATATTTAAATGGTGAAAAAACTCTGTTGATTTCTCTGACTCTGGAAACAAGACCAGACCTGGTTGTCCACTTCCAGATGTTCCTTATATTTTGAACATGCTACTGGTACTGCTCTGGATATCATCTTACCATTTAAAAACATTAAGTGTCTATTCATCATGACACATAAACACAAATCCAAGAGTGCAGCAACCCTAAAAGAGAAGAATCCACCATTGGCAGGAAACTCAACTGTGCTAGTCTAAGTGTTGCCCGAGCCTCCATTGGCATCTTACTGAGATATTTTCAGGAGCAATTTTAAATTGATCTTCATGTACTGATTTAAAACAATGTCTTGGTGAGATGTAATTCTTCTTTGTTGCAGGATCTTTATCTCTCTCTTTCAACACATTCACAGCTCAGAGGTCATAGGTCATGGAAGGCTCTTTTCTTTTTCTGGGGTTTGAAACAAAGTCTTCACACTGAGCTACACCCCCAGAACTTTTGTATTATTTATTTTGAGACAGGATCTCACTGAGTCACTAAGTCACCATCACCCATGTTAGGGTTGAACTTGAGACCCTTCTGCCTTGACCTCCCTGAATCCTAGGATTACAGGCATGTGCTACCATGCTTGGGTAGGGCTCATATTTCTCGTTATTATCTTTTGTAATAGATGTTTAGTGGAGGAGAGTGTAAGAAGTTTAGGCTTTAAAATTTTTCAATTAAATTAAAGTGGGGATGGGGAGAATTTCAGTCGTAGAGCATTTGCCTAGTTTGTGTGAGGCTCTAGGTTAGATTCCCTGGTACCACTAAATAAGTGAATAAAGCAAAAGCAATTGAAAATACCTCTCAACAATAAGCAATTTTATTTTAGGTACTGTGGTGGTAAATCTTTATTGTTAACTTGATTGTTTTGAGACATACCCAAGAGATTAAGGAAGCACACTTCTGGGTATGTCTAGGTAGATCGTATTGGTATGACCTTGGTGACTCTGCCTGTTCCCTGGCCCCTTCAACTGTGGCTCTTCTCTGGTCTCTGCTTCCTGGCTTCCAGCAATTGAGCAGCACTTTTTCTTCATGTCCTTCCGCTATAATGTTTCTGACGTGCAGTCAGCCAACCATGCACTGAAGCCTCTGAAACCATGAGCCAAAATAAACCTTGCTTCCATTAATTTGCATATGTGAGATACTCTGTCCTAGAAACTGAAAACTGATCAGTGTAGAGACTTATTATGATCTTAAACTTTGTACTGACACAAAATTCTATTATATCTTGCTCATGAGGATGTGTGTCTTAGCAGAAATACAAACAACTGGGAAACCTGTCATGTAGGAAAGAGTTAATAAAGATCAAGAAAACTTATCAAGAGAAGACGTAGATGAATATGAATACAGACTCATAGATATCACACAGTTGCTGGATTTTATTCCTTCTTGTCCTGCTTTGCTACCTTCTCAGGAGTTTTGTTGTTGTTGTTTTTTTTTTTTTTTTCTTTCTCTGGTCATACTTTATAAGTCACTTTCACAAAGACACTCAGTTCAGTGTGTGTTTCTTTATATTCACCTCCAAAATAACAAGTCTTTATTGGATCTGCTCTGTTCCCTAGCTCATCTGCCACTTCTCCTTTCAGGGGATCTTAACCTTCCGTATACGCTCCACGTGCTGAAGTACTTGTCTTAGTGATGCTTTTACATAATCTGACTAAAGATTAGATTCTAAAATCAGTAAATTTACTTCAAGGTCATGTATTATTTCATGCAATTCACCCATATCAATACTTATATTTGCATCATGTGTTTCTTCCATCAAGGTAGAGGGAGTTTCCGACTTCTGATACCAAGTCAGACAAGTAAGACGGTAAAGCCCATTTTTGCTTGATAGAAATTGAAAATATCAGGAATCTCTTTTTCATTTGATTTTGGGCTACTTTATTTATAGAAAATTTACTTACTTTCTTAATTAAATTTCACCTTAGCTAATGTAAAATCAATTCTTATTCCCACTCATCCGTAGGTATCTGAAATGGCTGACGTTTAAACAAAAGTATACTGGTTGACTGGGCAGTAACCTTGGTGATTACACATCGCTACAGGAGAGCAAGATGAACCCCAAGGTCACTTTTTCAGAGCCCACTTCCCGCCAAGCTGAGCACTTGCTCTGGACACATCTCAGCGGGGCCAGCACACAGAGGGACTTGGTTCATCACACAGGCAAGAGTAGCTGGCCATCTATCCTTTTCCTATGAGTTTCGCATTGATTTTTAATTGTCTGGCAATTGTTTTTCTTAATTATTTCTACTATTATTTCATAAGATTATTTCAAAAACTTTTCAGATGGCAGATTGTTATTCATTAGCAAAAACAATAACAAATTCAGCCACTTCCTCCTCCACCTCTCTCCATTTCATGTTCTGGTTTCACAGAGACAGCTACTTCTCAGTCAGCAAGCTATTTTACCATGTGACTATTGAAAATAGAGCTTGTCTTTGGTATCAGCTACTTTCCTGATCTTCAAAATAAGAAGTGTCGTGTTAGAGACACTGACCAGGACAGCCTTTACGTTCTGCCCAGCTTGCTGAAAATTTAGACAGCTTTTTTCCTGCCGATACACCTCTGCTTCCCCTTCTTGGTGTTGTTAAGAAAACCTATGAATGCCGATTTTTCCACTCCTTGAGATTTTAAATGTTCTCCCAGCCTCTACCCACCTTAATTCACAGCCATCTCTCTTGAGGACCCAATTGTTTTGATTTGAAATGGAACCATCAGGCAAAATGGGGCCCTCTTTCCCATTCTCTGTAGGAGGGTAGAAACCTGTCTTTTGTTAAACACCAATCAGTACACACAGATGGTCACATCACATCGGCCAATTTTCCCCAATGTCTTCAGTCCTCTTCCACTAGTTCATCCCAGGATTTGACACCGTTTTTCCACTCAGTGGAGTTGAATTGAAATTTCTCTGTCTTCCTGTAATAGCCATGACCCTTACAGTTTGTACATCCTTAAAATATACAATTATTATTTGTCAAGTAAAAATAAATTCTTCCTTGCCTGTCTACCAATATCTGCTACATCTTTTCCTTCGATATAATCCACCTTGATTTTTTGCGATACATTAAATCACTTCAGTACAGAGACAGAGAGACCAAGCCAATGTGCACAGAGTACATCTGTCATAACCAAGTAGGGCCCAGTGTGTAAGCTTCCCCAGAGCCTGCCCCTTGGCATCCTGCAGCAGATGAGAAAAGCAGGCCCTGCCCAGCCAACAACCTCAGCTTTCACTTCTTTTTCTGTCATTTCTCTAAAGCTTGCCCACAGTTTCCATTTGGATACACCATTTTATTTCTTCCTCAGCCTTATATTTTCCCTCCATCTCAGCTCTGTTTCTTTACCCTAATCGGAGTCTAGATTTTCACATGAAGGAGACAATCAGCACTGGGTTAAAAAAAAAAAGACACAGTCTTCTGGGTCTCCGTTTTGATTTACGTCCTGACTCCGCCATTTAAATAAAAGATGCAACTCGATCATGCAGAGCTTCAGACATACATTTTTCAAAACAAGAATCATATTAGCTTGTATGACCACTGTAAGAGTGCTGTAAGGAACATAAAGCAACTGCGATATCCTGGACTCACATAGAGCAGTGAAAGCACGTTGCTTTTCCCTATAATCAAAGCCAGTTGCTGACAAAAATTCAAAGTATTGAAAGGTAGCAATGATATTAGTTATTATAGCATAGATTTTAGCTCCTAGAATCCTGCTTCTCTTTCCCAACTGCGACATTGAACTTTTGGGAAATTTTCCTGATTTTTGGTTGTTTATTTACTTGAGAAATCTCTTCTGTGTACTAATGGCATTAATAGTCATTAGTAGGCTCAACTCTCAGTAGGGCACACGAGAAGTTAATTTATGTCTGTGCAAAGTCCTGAATTCTCCCCTCTAAAGAGCTCCAAGGCAGCTTCAGCTGAAAAGCAACAAATGAATAACATTTAAGATCCCAGGTTGGGACTGGGGATTTAGCTCAGTGATTAGAGTGCTTGCCTTGCAAGCACAAGGGCCTGAGTTCGATCCCCGGCACCACAAAAAAAAAAAAAAAAAAAAAAAAAAAAATCCCAGATTCATTTTTGAAAGGCAGAAATTACTGTCCTCAAAATAATCTTGCAGGAGATCTTCTTTGTTGGGAACTTAGAAGTTTACTATTTTATTAAGAAATGATATAAATACATTGTGGTTCCTTTAAAAATTGGTACTTCCAAGAAAGCAACCTGATTCATCTCTGCACATCAACAATGAAATCTAATCCCTGTTTATTTAGCTTAATCATCGGCTTCCTCCCTTTCTTATCTGGATAGTGATAGCCTGTGCCAACTACATGTCACAATCTGTCATTACTAAAGCAGGCCTAATAATCATATAAAACATGAACTTTTTATTTTCAGAAGACATGCAGTAGTATCTCACTGTCTTTTATGATATTGGCAGATATAAATGCTAACCCTCACTTCAGTGGCTGGTTTGTTAGGCAAAAATATGCAGCAGCATGTTCATGGTGACCCATGAAGATTCACAGTTATGATGTGATGTTTATTTTAAACCCTTGACCAAGGTGTGAAAAGAATGAATTATGGCCTATGGCAAACAATGCCCAAAAATACACAAATTCAAATCTCTAGAGCAAATTGTTTAACCTTTCTGGGACACTGGGTAATTGAAATAGTATAATAATAAAACATCCTTTCCTATTTGTGTATATATAGCCAGTAATGTTCATAGTTTGTAATTCATAAATAATTGAATTAAATCAAGTCATGATTATTCAGGGATTGTTTAATAGTGCTTTAAACACAGCATACTACTGCTAAAATAAATATTGCATTTTTAGAAGAAGTACAATTTTGTAAATCAAACATTTTCTAGTTTAGATGACAAGCCTTCTTTGAAATATTGTAACATTCAGTCTAAGATCAATGGATAATTATTTTGGCTCATGCAGCCAGTGTTATTCTTAGGGAAAACATGTCCATGAAGACAGCATATTTAATGTTTAGATTGTGCCGCATGGACTGTAAGTTTTTGGACTTGGATAATGATAACAACTTTATACAGTCGGAGGGAAAGAAGATGACAATGAGGAAGAAAAGATTATTGATTGAACAAGATTCCAGAGTGGCAGAAACCACCAACTATTTAGCAAACCCCATTCTTTTGTCACTATTGTTTTATTTTTTCTGAGTACAGAGTTAGACTGCATTTCCCAGACTCTTTGGAATGTAAACATGTCCCTGAGTGCTAGTCAGAGGACACAAACAGACCTCTGTCCCTCACTTAGGCGTCAGTACTAGAAAGCTTACCATGATTTTCTCTCTCCACTCGCCAGACATACGTGAAAATTAGACTCCAAGTGATAGGAAGGTTGCATCAAGAAATCCTGTGGATTCCTAAATCTTCACAGGCACAAAGCCACCGGATGATCAGAAACATGTGTCTTGGAGTTTTACCTAAGCGAAGAGTAATTTTCTACAACATTTTTCACTTTCCTAGTAGATGACTCTTTGTTGGTATCATTGGTCTGCCTTACATTACACATTCCAGTATTGTGTCAGCCATCTGGACAAACCCAGTACACTGTGGCAAAAGCAGAGCGGCTACTTGGAAACAAAGCATGTTAAATATTGGGTGTAATCTTAACTAAATACATTTAAATTTAACACATGTTGTGCATGTTTAAACATATTGATCTGATAGCGACTTAGACTTTTTACATAATTAAGAATAGGCTCTTTACTAGTATGTTAGTTTCCCAGGGATGCTGTATCAACTTGTTACAAACAGTGGTTATAACAACCGATTTTTTTTTTTTTGTTGTTCTGGAAGGTAGGAGTCTTAAATCAAGCTTATGGCAGGGCCATGCCCTATGGAAACTGCCAAAGAGTCCCGGAAGTTGCTGCTTCCAAGTCTGTGAGAGTTTATTGTCAATCTTTGGCATCCTTTGGCTTGAAGCTTCATAAATCCAATCTCTGCCTTTACTCTCGCATAATGTTATTTGTATACTTGTCTCTGCTTTCACATGGTCCTTGTCTGATCAAGATATAAGTCACAATCAATTAGTGGTCACTCCTTCAGTATGATATCATCTTAATTCATTATATCTGTAATGTTTCTTTCCAAAAAAGTTCATATTCTGAAGTACTTCAAAGTAAGACTTCAATTTATTTATTTTTTGGTGGGAGGCACAATTTAGCATATAATATTAATAAGAATTACTTGAATATGTTGTTGCATCCCTATAACAATGTGTCCTTGGCTGTTCTCTACACCCAGTTAATTCACTTCTGTACTTCAAGTCCCATTATAAAAGTTTCCTCATTCAGGAAGCCTTATGCACTGCTGATTTACAGAATTTTCTCCCTTCTATGAAATCCTGTATTACTGAAAGTCTGAGCCCTTAGCTAAGCCTAGGCATAGTCATGTCAGGGCTAGAAGAAATAAGCACAACCACCGAAAGACACAGATTGCACACAAACATACCTGTGTACACATACATGCATATACAAGGATGGTTTACTCTTGGTTATTGAATTTAAATAACTGGGAACTAGCTAAATAATCTTCATGAGATGGTTTTTTATGAATTAGACATGAGAAAGTGGAACCTTCAGGAGGAAGTCAGGCAAAACTTGAAAGGGGTGAACAAGAACAAATGGAACCCACAAGGCTGGTGTGGTGTCCATGGGGAACTGGAACCATATCAGTCTGTTATGGCTCCAGCTTCCACCTTGAAAGACAGGAGGAGAAGGTGGTGCCTTTCTTCATGGGAATAAGTATTCCTCTGTCCCGGAAACTGAAAAGTCAAAAGTAGAGGTCCAGTAGAACTAAACAAGGTACTGCTGTGCAGTCCCATCCAGCCAGGTGGCCAAGTGGTGACAAACACATAGACACAGCAAAAACTCCTGTTCCCTGCTCCCGAGCTTCTGAATATAACCAACAAGGATGGCGCCTGCTCACCTAGGACAGAAAATTTCCTGTAGTTTGAAGTGCAACAAATATGTAGGGAAGGGGTTATAGAAAATGTAGTTCAAACCTAGCCAAGTTGATGCAATAAGAATCCACCATGCTGATTATCTTTAAATGGTTTAGAGTGCATCTATTTTCTTTCTTTGTCCATTTACTCTTTCACTGAATGCACATTAAGCAATTATCTTTTTAATAACTATAATATGCACCAAGACAACAGGAATTAATAAGACATGGTCACTTGCATCATGCAGCTTCCAGTCAACAAAGAAACAGACCTACAATCACTCCATTAGCATGTAGTTTAATAAATGCTGTTATAATGGTATGTATGCGGTGGTACAGATGCTTAGAGAGCAAGGTGACCAGCTCTGCCCTGAAGCACTAGTGAGGACTTCACAAGGAGGATAAAATTTGTCAGGTAATAACAGAAAGTTTTGCCTACTTAGGCTGTTAATGCATATTTTTGACTTTTGCTCAGCACTCATGCATACCACTTTTAAAATCCTATAACTATCTTAGGATTTTTTTAAAAGCCAATTTGCAAGTAAGAAAACTAGGGAATAGAAAATGAACATAATTTTCCCAGGATCCCTACTGAGTGAGCAGTAGTCATGCTTAAAACCCAGACTTCTAATCCTGAAGTCTGTAACTTCTGGGCTCATCACAGTTTGCAAACTACAGCAGGAAGGAAGATACCTGCAGGCGAGCAGAGTATGTATGTGCACTCCGGGAAAATTAAAAACTGTGACGTGTCGAGGGACTGGCAAGAAACATGGTCAGGGAAAGAGTAGAGGGTTGGAAAAAAGGCAGGAACTGAGGGTAAAAGGGAAAGCTGGTGCAATGTTATAGGCAATTGGAGGCACCGGGGCCTTTATACTGGGAGTGACAGCAAACTAATAGCTAATAGATACTGAATGTTTCCTTGCTTTTTACTCATCCCCATCATTTTGGCCTCACTAAATTTGGCCTCCTGCAAATTAATAACTGCTATTCTCATTTCAAAGATGAGAAAACCAAAACACAGAGATTTTAAGTAACTACACTGAGATTACGCTGCAAGAAACTTACTTAGTCAAGATTGAACATGGACATTTGCTAACTTCAGAAGTCAAGCTCTACCAATAAAGTTGCAATACTTGCCGTGTCTTGTTTTTATCCGGAAACAGACAAAGCAGATCAGAAAAAGACTGTGGACACGGACTGTGTCTTTAACTGCAGTTGGTGACAAGCATGCTTCACTGTTGGGTTATTAGGCTGAGTCCTAAGCTGCCCACTTCCTGTAAAGACTGTTTCTATAAGTCTGAATCCAATGAGTGGACCTATCAAATCTGTAACCCGAGGAATGTTCATATCCAAAGAAAGCTCACCTTCCCCATCTCACCTCTGCCTTCAGTAAGACTGCCAGGATCCTTTCTATAGGTGGGACAAACTCTTGTTTATTTGCAACTGGACTTGTCCCATTTTAGCACTGAAATTCCCTCTTGCTGGCAATCCTCAGTCCTGGATAATCCTGACTGGTGAAAGATAATTCTTCCTTCTCTTAGTAAATCATCTAAATTGCATTTTTCTTTAAGGAAAATATTACACAGATGTTTATGTATTTATGCTGAAGACCCTTGCCCTCAAGGAGGAAGGTCCAGCTTCTTAAGACAGCAGACATCCGTTCTTTCTTTCGGAGAATTTGGGGAAAACTTACCCTGAGTACTGCAGGCACAGTACCCGGAGTTCTTGGAAACTCAGCCCTGGCCGGGGGAAGGGCGCCCTCTATGGGTAGAGTCCTGCTTATGTCGTCCAAGTGTTCCAGCATCGCTTTTCCTGCTGTGAGCTCTTTCTTTTCAACATGGCTTCATGTATTTCTGCAATATAATTTGTACATACCGATTAGCATTTTCCCTGGGAAAATTGTTTGGTTCCCCAGCCTAATGTAAATGTAAAAAAGTGTTAATGAGTCAGGAATCATTTTACGTGTTTTCTACTCAAAAATTCAAATATCAAAAGGCAAATTAGTCCTTGCCCTCATTCACACACTCATTTGCACACCATCATTTGCTCTCAAAGTTCTGCTATTTGTGAGTTATTATGGAGGTTATCATCAACAGCTTGTCTTTGTGACCATCCAAAAATGCTTCATTTAGATACGAAATAGAATGTGCCCATGAGAACTAGAAGGGAAATTTAAAACGGAGTAGCACTTACAATCCATACTAAGCAGTCTTGCTTAAGGCTAAGCACTGGCCTTGGGGCTCTGGGGAATGGAGTCCAGACCATGATCCACACCTGCTCGTAGCCCTCACTGGGTTGCGTCTTACCCGAGCAGGTGTGTTTCTCTAATTCAAACCAAGTTACTACCTTGCACTTTATAGATGACGCCAAGGCCTGGACTTCGTGTCAAATTTACTACAATTACTAACTTGAAGAGTGTAAGGACAATTTTGAATTAAAAGTGGATACAGCAAACAAACACACACAAAAAAATATGAACTTCATTACTCAGGAAAAGAACTGGCTAAAAGAACAGGAGAATAACTCTGGTGTGGTGGCTCATGCCTGCAATCCCAGCACTATGGCAGGTAAAGGCAGAAGCATTACAAGTTTGTGCCTAGCCCGCGCAGCTTAGCGACTTAGGAAGATTCCATTGCAGGATAAAATAAAAAAGGGCTGGGAATGTAGCTAGGTGTGAAGACCTTGGGTTAAATCCCCAGTGCTAGAAAAAATAAAAGAACCTGAAAACAGTTGTTTGTTTAAGGTGGACTTTCCAAACAAGAGGATCATCCAAATTATTTCCTCTTGTGTCAGAAGCTTTCTCCACACAGCCAAGCACACAATTGCTAAGAGTCCCCTTGTTCTACACATTCTTTATTTAATCCCAGAGGAGTATCAATCAAAATGTTATCCCTGGTTCCAAGGGCAAAAATCCTAGGGAAGCAACTTATTTTCCAAGTTTGATTCAGGAACTTAGTCAAACTTGGCCAGGAAGCTGGGGTCCTAAGATGATGTTTGCTCTCTAGAAAATAGTGAGGGTCTGGCGGGGTGGTCTTCCTGGACAAAGAGAAACATATCACAGATGATGAGCTCCTGGCAATCTGAACAATTAAATGCCATTTCAAATACACAAAAACATAAAAGCAGGCAGTATTGTGCATTTGATCTTAGCTCTCTAAAAAGCAAAATATAAAAAAGAAGAAGCAAAATATACAGACTAAGTCCTCAAATATACCACCCCTCAATTTCTGACTGGATAGTTCTCTTACATTTCGTTCCGTTTAAATCCTATTCTGTTTTTATACCCCTCTTTCTGCTAAGCCTTTCCAACTATCCTATTCTTCACTGAATTGTCTCTCCTCTCCAACTTTTGAGGTACTGACATCTTTATTTACATACTAACTATCTTGATCAGGCATTGATTTAATTTTCCATTAATTGAATTTTAAATTCCTTGAAACCTTCATAATAATCATGCTAGAGAGGACTATTAATTAGCAGTCATCTACTTTCTATTTCCTGTATGTGAACCACAATAATGAGTGGGCTTTTTGTAAATGTGTTTGGGAAAAGATCTTCAGAAAATGAGAAAATTGTTTATATGAAGATAGAATGTTCCCACAGCAAGCATATTAACCGAGGACCTTACTATGTTACTAGGGTTATCCAGAGACAGAGAGACGATTGCTGATAGATGAAGTAGAGATTTATTATGGGAATTGATCCTCTAAGTTATGGAGGCTATGTTTCATATATACCTTGTACGAGCTAAAGAATCAGAATGTTGGTGGCATAATCCAGCCTGACCCCCAAAACCTGAGATCCTTGGCAGGTTAGAGAGGGTGCTGGTTTAAGCCTCAAATTCTAAAGATCTAAGCACCTGAAGTTCTGGTGTCCAAGAGCAGGAGAAGAAGGATGACTCGTCTCTAGAAAAGAGAACTTTCCCCTCCTCTGCCTTTCTGTCCTGTGCAGGACTTTAATAGATTGGTCAATGCTCATCAACAGGAAGCTCAGATCTTGCTTATTAAGGTGCTGATTCAAATGCTAATCTCCTCCAGAGACACACTCACAGACACTCAGAAATTGTGTTTTACCAGTTACCTGGTTATCCCTTCACCTGGCGAAGTCGATACCTAAAGTTCACCATCATACGTGCTGTTTCCTTAGAGTCCCTGAGATACGTGGTGAATAATGATCTCAAGCGGGAAATTCAGACACAAGTATTTGCCATATCAGTGGCAAAGCTTTGTCTCCATAAATTGCTATAAACGAGTGGAGTAAAAAGGCTCTTCATCCATTGCTTCAATTTTCTGTGTAAAGCATCTCTTGAAGAAAGAAGTTCTGAAAACTTGCAGAAGGGGGACCTTATGGTAGTTTCCAGCAGGCAGACACATGTGTGTTTCAATG